>JAAEAF010014925.1:173452-205398 GCA_011037195.1 Triatoma infestans | reverse complement strand
AAAAAAAAAAAAAAATTACAAATGGGCTGTATAATTTGAATGAATAAAAGGCCTTTTGTTAGATATAACTGTTGTATTTGCAATAAAAACAACTGAACTGAAAAATTTACATTGCTTGGAGTTGAAGATCTTTTGATTTCTAAACATGATTGGATTGATTCAACAACAATTAAAAAGATTTAACAAAATTATATATATAAAAAAATTAAGAGTTGTGCAAAAGTAATTGCGATATTGTAACGTGAATTTTAAATTATAATAGCTAAGCTTAAACAATCTTTATTAAACCAATTAAGAGCCATTGTAATCAACACATTTTTTGCCTACGAGAAACGTTTATTAATCCTCTAGCGTATAAATCACCCGTACCTTCGAATGCGACGAACACTTAAAAGCATTTTCTGCAAGGTTGTGTAAGCGTCTTTGAAGATGACGCTTCAGAACGATGATTTTTGTTTTTGTATTTTCGGTCAACTCTTAAGACTTATCGCGTTTTTTCACCTTCCCAATTCATCTTCAGCAGCTTCCTTTGTATGCCTAAGAAGATCTCAGCTTCGATGATTTAGTCTTACCAATTGCCGGCCGCAATGCTCCTTATCTTCAAGACTCACGTCTCCTTTACAAAACATTACATTGTACGTTGTTTAATAACAGTCTCTGAGCCAATGCGTTGTTGATGTTTCGCGGCCCCTTTTTGACGACATATTTTGAACTCGGTTAAGAAAATTGTCCAGATTTGCTTTTAGTCTATCATAGATTTCCATGGATTGAAATATACATATCAAAAAAAGTTTTTCATCATCAACATCTTCAAAAAGAGTAATGAAAAAATAAATTGCTGTCAGAAGTGTATACTTATTGATTAAAAGTAACTACGGTTTTGTTGGGTAGTAGTTTTTGTCAATCAGTAGGTTTTGTCAATATGTAAGCGATTCCTTATTATTCCTCTCTTGGAGGAAGGTGTAATGTAATGGTGTGATGATGTGTTTGTAGTAGTGGTAGTGTGTAGCATGAGCGTTTTAGTGAAAAGGGCTTGTAAGTATGTTGGAGATAGAAGTAATAAGAATAATTAAGAAGTCACCATGTTAACAATTCTTTCAAATCATAACTACAAGTTATTTGATATTATAAACTTATTTAATATATTGTGAAACTGGCACTGATACTAAGAGAACGATTCCTGAAGTGTTCTGTTCTGGCTTTGGAAGCAGAATGCCACTGTATTGTTTGAAAGCAGAAGTGAGACTGTTCTAAGGAATGCTCGCTAACAAAAAACAGTGGGCCAAGTCGCATTGTATTATATTAACGGATTTTTGTGCCTTTGTTTTCCTAATAGCAATGACCAAGATTTAATCTACCACTCTTTTTGAAGGTAAATTCACAGCACTAAGATAATTATAAAATATTAACAAAAATACAATTTTGGATACTATAAAATATTCTAAACTTTAAACTATTATTTTTCGATTTCGTCCTTCCCCTACAAAGGCCTCTCAACCCGTCGTGGTTAGAAGCTGGACAAACTGATATTGTGTGATGAAAGGTGAGGAAAGGTGTGATGATGGAAAGTTTTTAAACACTTTAAACACTATTGATTTTGAAGGCAGATCTCGTAGTGGTAGACCACCCTGTACAACTCGGAATGAGGACTGCTATAATTGCTTATTTTCTCAATATGACCCGTTTTCTATCGAACATCACAAAATTGACACAATATCATCGTGTCACATCATGAAATCGTCACATTGACATCAATCTTCGATCAAAAAAACCCCTTGTCGCGTTGCCCTTCACCTAGAGCAGAAACCGCTGCCAACAGCAGAGTTAACAAAATTGTAGCTAGTAGAGCAAGAAACTCTCATAATATCTACCTTGCCCTTATTTCAGACAACAATAGAATACGGATTTGGAGGGTTCCCGGTAGACTGTCAACTCAGATGCCATTATATAGAGTGCAGCAACATGATGATTTCGTATTATTTGCATCCATGGCTCCAGAAGTAAGCTCTTATCCACTCAGGGGTCCAAGGGAATGCCAATGTCCAACGGGATGGTTATTACCTCACGAGCTACTGTGACGCCTTT
Organism: Triatoma infestans; assembly: GCA_011037195.1. NCBI lineage: Eukaryota > Metazoa > Arthropoda > Insecta > Hemiptera > Reduviidae > Triatoma > Triatoma infestans. Next base: position 203,313 of record JAAEAF010014925.1, on the reverse strand, counting down.
AGCTCGACTCCCCAAATATGAATCACATAGCATTTATTGGTCACGCTTCACCGAGCTTTACACGTCGATCGTACTTCTCTCTACATGGAATTTACAAATTTTTCTTTAGATTAGTGAGTTTTTTCTCCTTTTTCAAATTGCAATGTCCTCACGCGTTTTCTAGTGACTAGCACACTCGTCTCTGATGCAAGAATTCAGTGTTCGATTTGCTGATGGCAAAGACGGTGTTGATAAAAATCATCATGTTAAAAATTTGGGAACTCCACCAGTAGCGAACCTTGGTAGCGAAGGCCAATAACTTAACGGCGTTGAAAACCGAACCGCTGCATGTTTATCTACGATCCCCAATAAAAATCCCTCCGGCAAGCTTAGTCTTTATACCTTTTTTGTTTTTTGAATAATTAATAAATTGATTTATTGCATAAAATTATATATAAAATTGTATACAGTATAGTTTGTATTCAATTTACAAAATGTAGAGAGCAGCTAGTAAAATAGCTTTTGTTTTTTGTTTTTCAAGTACCACTCGTTACAATTCATCCTTATATGTAATCAATCATAAGAGTTTGGATCCTGTTGTATTGTTTTTTTAACAATATCCATAAATTGTCATTGACTTTCAGTCCAAAAGATGGGTGGCTTGAAATGATTGCGCCCCCAATCTTTGCCCAAATTAGAGTACTACTCTTAGGATCGTTTTTCTGAGTACAGAAAATTACTCTCAGATTGAATTTCCGGCACTAGCCTTCACCCATCAATGAGTTCATATATAGCAATGTCAATGATTTAAGATTTGTGGTAGCACCCTTGGGAGATTTTGAAACGTGGTCAAATTTGATTTATTTCACTCAGATGAGCGGTCATCCTAAGGAAAACATAAATAAGGAAATCCCAAATATGACTCCACTTGGCTTTCTTATCTAATAGATTTACTTTTTAACAATTACTACATAGTCTGGGGCCTCGCGTATTGCCGAACTCCCAAAAAATTCAAACCTTTTAAAATGAGCTCCATTTTTACGTGGTTACCAGAGTTATGGGGTTATTTCTCTTCTTTTCAATGAAGCATTAAATTATATGGAATTTTCCATCTTTTCTCTAAAGAAATCACTTTCTCCAAAAAATCAGAAAATGAAATTTTGTTTGTGTTAATTTTCTTAAAAAAAAAAAGAAAAAAAAAGAGAAAAGATATTTACAGAAGACAATGTATAAATACCGCAGACTGTGTAATAATTGTTAAAAAGTAAATTATTAGATATGAAAGCCAAGTGGGTCACATTTGGGTTGAGATATATAGTATCCGAAATTGGAACAATAGTTGAATATTTAAACAGAGGTGTTTGCTAATAGAGATCCCCGGGCATATAATTGCGATTAATTATAGATACTATTGTGTTTTTAAATCGTTATATTAAACAAAGTTTGCATTTCATTGCAAAATGTTTTAGTATATTTGTGAAATCATAAAATGATAAAATGTTATTTCAAAGAACCATCACTCAAAAATGAGTACATTCAAATAAATAAGTAGTCAACACAATAATCTAATAGATTTTAGTCCATTTTAATAAAGTAATACTACTTTTTAGTTAAAATAAAATACTCTTAGTGGGGAATAAGTGGTATTTAGTGTCACTTAACATACTTTTTGGACTTTTAACATGTTCTATTTCTTTGATTCATTATCACATCGTTAATATTTATTCTTAATATTTTTTATAATTTTTTTTAATACTTTATTACAGACTGCAGCTGCAATTGCTTCTTCAACAAGTAAGTAATATGACTGACATTGACATTAGAAGAGTTTACCATGAAATGAATTTATTACTGACCTTCACTGATCAGTAAATCACATGACCAGCGCCGTTTCAGAAGACAGATGGGATTATCAGAGGAATAGGATGAACACAGTAAGGCGAGAATGAAATTTCTTGTAACGGGCCGAAATTAAAATCTTGCTCGATTCACATAATATAACTTACAAATTTCATCTGAAGAAGTTTTTTCAAAAAATGAACTTTTACATCAGAATTGAATTAAATATTAATTATTAAAATTTAATTTGGCCTGCAGCATTTAATACAACTTTGTAGACGGCTGTACGAGTCATTAAGACGAATGGATGACTCAAATGATTTATCTAATCAATGCCTATTCATTTTTATGCGTTTTTATTTCGTTATGATTTTGGTTAAGTAGTTCTGTTTGCTCCAAGTTTATTGACGTTTCGGTCAGTATGTGTTATTCTTCAGCGCATCCTTATTCCTTGTTGATTGTTTCCAAGGATTTTGAGTGAAATAATTATTAGGTCTAGGTGACTGCTTAGTAGAGGTTGATACTGGTGTCGGTTATATTATGTTATTAAAATTTTTATTCTATTTGGGGAGTAAATTTGTTAAAAGATTGTCGATTGAGGTTTACGGGACCGGAAGGGAAATAAGTTTGGAGGAAGGGATTTCATAAAAGAAATTCTATGGTAACATAGTTCTTTCTATGAGGAAGTTTCTGTTTATAATCGTAATTATAAACGTAAATATCGTTCGTATGATCGTAATTATATCGTAAATAAAAAAAAATAATGGATCTTCTAAAAGATAAAGGCTTTGAATGCTTCGAGGAGGTGTATGGAGGTGAAGAGGGGACATCTTGATATGCCGACAAAATTGCTTTTCTGAACGGTACATATCCCTATATCCCATTTAAACGGGCCACTTTTGAAATAACTCTTAAACGAAGGAAGATATCTAAAAAGTGAACATAACGTTTGTTGAAGTATTTTCGATCTAGTTTATGATGGTGTTAATGTTTTTTGATTTTATTGCCGCCTTATACCTTAAATCGCTCATTGGAAATGGCAATTTCTTTTTGATCCCCACGTTTTGCTACTGTATTGAAAACTATTAAAAAAAAACGAAGTAACATGCTCACTTCAATATTTCAAACCATTGCCGAGATAATCAGTCATGAAGATTAAATTTTCGTCGTTTTTTCCTACTTCTTTGTTTCATAAACTAAAATTAAAAGCGGATTTTCTTATTAATTTTAAGTAAATAAGAGAGTTCAAATGCTGGTAAAACTTAAAAGCTATTTTAAAACCATAAAGGACTTAAAAATCTGGTAAAACATCATTAGAACAAAACAATTTTCCAGTTTATTTAAAATAATCGATAAATAAATATTTCCTATTTATTCAAAATGACCTCCTCGGCTTAAACCGCACAAGCGCAGTCGCTGCCCAACATATGAAGTTGCTAATCGTATGATGTATGCGGAATTGCTAAGCAGGTTTGGATTAAGCCTTATCTAGGTGCTTCTGGAGTTGTTGGTTTCTTGGTATAAATTTTTTTTTTTTGAGATATCCCCCGAAGAAAAATATCAAGAGGGCTTAAATCTGGCGATCTGGAAGGCCAGCTTGCCGGTCCCAGTCTTCCGATCCAGCGATTACTGGAATCATCTCATTCACTTCTCTCCTCGCCACTAAGGCATAGTGCGCGGAACAACCATCTTGTTGGAACCACCTTCTGTTCTGACATTCAATCGCACAACTCCAGCAAATGTTGTAACTGTTATAAACCTACAGAGGCCAGAACAGTTGCCTTTAACCTAAACAATAACAAAATTAATATAACCATATCATAATTGGGATAAATGATCATTAAAAAATCCGAATAACGCTGAAAAATAGAATTTTAATCGTTCTATATTTATTATGGACCAAATAGTAGTATTATTGTCTTATCTCCTATTATACAAGATAAATTGTTTTTACATTTTCTTCCTGTTTCTCAAGAAATTCCTTGAAATTTCTAGTATATAAAATCTAAAATCTATACAAATATTTTAAAGAAATTTGTTTAAACTAAAAATAATGACTTTTTATTTAAAAAATGACGAAATGAATGAAATTGTTATTAAAATTTCACTCACATTCATACAATTGGTCCAGGTCTCTGTTTTCTTGTTGCTGGATTCCTGATTGAACGTAAAGCTGAAAGGTTTGGCATCAATTAATTGGTGTGAACAGATTAATCATTTCCATTCGCTTTGGGCATACTGTATAAATCGGTTTGTTATAGGGTTAGGTTTTTAGGACTGCGTATTTCTTCAAACTGTTTAATCGTCTTGAGATTCCGAAATATTATCCTAAAACGCATCTATTCTTGTTAAATTCCTTCCTTGATGGCTCCTTTTCATTTACACTCCTCTGAATCTTTGGACAAAAACCCCTCAACGCTCCCAATAACCTACTCGTCACTGTCGCCATGTTTCATGATTACACTTTGGCCTTGTGTGTCCTATCGAGTTCATTTTTTAAAAATATTTAGTGGTTAAACAACAAACTTTACATGTAAGAGAGATGTCGGCATGCAGAATTAAAATAGGAAGAATATATTTCTCTCTTTCTCTCTGGAGAAGTAAATCTCATAAAATGCCTCCTGAACTACGGCATACTAAGAATAAGTAAAATTTCAATTGTAAATGTCCAACCCCTTCATTATTCTTTAGTGTTTTTTCTGATAAAAAAACAGGAATCGTGCAGCCTAACAAAATAATAAAAACTAGCCAGAACTTACCTTGTACATTTTTAACATTATATTGTCAGAAAGTAGCCGCTGGAGCCAGTACATATCAAGACGAGAGAGAGAGAGAGAGTGAGAATGAATATTGGTTACTTCCATCAAGCAAAATATTTTTAAATTTGTGAGGCAGAAGAAAAAAAAGTGACTTGTTCTTTTTCTATTTTGTTACCGGAAGTACGTCAGGGGTCTTAAAAAAAATTCTCAAATGAAATACATATTTTATTATTGTCAACTGCCAGACACTTAGTAACTGAGACTGTTGTATTACATTTGACAATGTCACTCTGCCAAAAATGTTTCTTGGTCATGGCAAAATGGCAAACATATCTTTGTACATTAGAAGTCCCGTCTAATTTATCTATTTAATTTAGAGTGTATATTGCTTCTTAGTCGGCCACCAGGAGAGCCAGTCCTTGAATTCCACTAGAAAATGTCGCAATTCGATATTTAAATTAATAACATTCTTTTTGGAATATTATTAAAAACAAAAATTGTAATCTATTGACTACCATTATCCATAAAATGCTTGTAAATTGGGGCCAAAGCGAACAACTTATACGATCGACAGAGATAGATTTTTGCAAAGTAATTACAGTTGCTTTGGAAGATTTTTTAAATTCCTTAAAAGGGCTTTAGTAAGTGCTAACAAACCGTTCCCATCACACCCGTCCATAAATCGCATCTAACCAGTGCATTTTTACTTTCTCTTTATCATATACGAGGAAGTATTGTATCGTGTCAAATTTTCGATATCACGAATTTTCACCGGAAATACCGTTTTGTTGGTCCATGAGTCCAAAAAAGTGGTTTTTAGCAAATGTACTGACGGTGGGTGGTTGTGGATGTATGTATCTGACCACTAGCTCAGAAATGAAAAATCGTTAGAGTTCAAACTGATATTCCGTTAGGTACACCATGGGATCTGCAGTACATTATCTGCCCAAATTCCACGACCGGAATACCACTTTACATAGTTGGTTTTTTTACTTTTTGCAATTTTTTCAAAAATGGCTCTACGTATTTTTTCAAACATGGTACATCACCTAGACATACAAAGTGATACAATTTTATTGACACATTTCTCTGGGACAATTCATTTAGGGCTCTTTTGGGGGGAGGGACGGGGTTGTGAATTTCATCTAAAGGCTATTTCAGTTTATTGGACAACTTCGCTCATCTGAAAAGTTAATTAAATTAATTATATGTGAAATTCCAAGTTTGAAAGAAATCGCATAATCGGAAGTGCGTTTTACTTTACCACTTTACTAAATGTTTTTTTCCCTTTTTCGCAATTTCTCAAAAATGGCCTCCCCCCCGATGATTTCTTGAAACGGAATATAAAGCTCCCCTACAAAGATCTACAAATTTTATTAAAACATTTTTCTCTGGAAAATTCATTTAACGGTACTTTAGGGGAAGGGGTGGCGTTATATTTTTCTTTAAAGTGCTATCATAGTTGATTATACAATTGCTTATCATCCAAACAAAAAATTAATTTAGACTAAATAGCTGGCCAAAATTCCAAGTTTCAAGAAAAAGGGAAGCTGTGTAAGCCGGAAGTGCGCTTTTACTGAACAGTTTTTCAGGTTTCGGCGAATTTCATTAAATTTGGTACACAAACTATAATATTTATTCAATTATAATTTTGAGAATTGGAGTAAGAGAAAGTTGTGTGAGTGTTTCACACCAAGATTTTTTTCTTAATGTAATTTTTCTAAGTCATGATTGACATAATCATCCTTTTAAGATATAAAGTGTATCTCTACAATTAACATTGATTTTCAGTCGTTCTAAAATGTTTGCAGGTATATAAGTTCCTTGGATCAAAATATATATATTTAAAAAAAAAAAAAAAGTATCACCTCACCCATCTATGCCCTGCAAAACTCTGCCAAAAAATCTCTGGGGGCAACCTTCACGCTGAAAATATTATTCGGTTAATGAACCTACTAACCTTATATAAGCCGATACATATAATTAAAGTCTATATGAGAGCACTGTTTTCTTCCATTTTTAAATTGAAATAGGCCTTGTGAATTATTTAAAGTGCAAAAGTATTTACCACCATTCAACTTCGCCATAATATCTTCTAATCTATAGATAGGGTAATTCTCGTCGCTTATATTCACTCCTAGTTAAAGTAATTTTGTAATCCGCATAAATGCGTATACAGCATCTGGCTTTTTTACTGATACTGTTGATTATATTACTGTATCCCATTCGGACTTGTCTAGCTGTTCCCCCTTGATTTTAATCGCTTTAGTTATTTCTCAACCTTGTACTTAATAGCGTACGGGACTTGGCGCAGTTTGTAATAAATACGGTTTGTTCCAAATTTTAATTTAAAACTACATCTGATTTCGGGTTCTAATAATGGCATAGTGTGTCGATGCGTGGGTTACTACTACCTTCCTATATAATACACACAGGGCCTGCAGAGGTATTATGTGTGATGTGTTCAGCCGCTTGGGTTTAACGAACCCATTGACAATATCACAAAACACACACTCACACTAATACTCAGACCTACACATATGACACTTTATAGAACACATTCTATTTACAAATCGAATGACACTCAAGCGAGCCTTCAATAAACAATAGTAGTGCTTTAAATTCCAATTCAAATAAATCTTAACATTGGATATAGGATTTGTGCAATCATAATAATATTCATAGATCGGATTTCAGTTTATTTCCTAACCGGATAGACCAAAACAATATATATCATAATCTACTCATGGAGCTGCCCATGTGGAATGTTACATGATATCTAATCCTTCTACCCACATAATTGACCCTACTTCATTTATCTTGACTCTATATTGATTAGTTCCCGCTAGAAGTGATCTTTCACTGGTTAACACATTGGAAATTGTTTAGTATTAAAATAATAATAATTATTACTATTTTCTAAATAATTGTACTTCAAAAATAATCGAAGGTTTTTGATAAAAACCTAAGTTGAATAAAATCCAATGAAAAATACGTAATAAAAAAATAAAAATGGCATAGAGTGAGTTTATGTATGTACTACGTGAACAATTTTACATTTAATTTTAGAGCGCTATATCTTAAGCTTCATAAGGGACTTAAGCTAAATTAGTTTGAAGTGTAACCATTTTAATATAAGCTAATTGAAGTTATTATTTTAGATTCCCTAACGCCTAGGTTGGATAAGGTGGATAATGGTTATGACCTGCACGATTGCCAGATGTGACTCTATTGGATTGATTTTATTGAACTTATTGAAAAATAACAAGTAACAAGTAAATTAAATACGAAATCGCAATTTTTTTGTTTTGCAGACTTCCTGTTATGTTGCAGCAATAACTATGGTTACTTTTATAGCGCCGGCAATTCAGCTACCAAGAAAGATATACAATTCGATGCTGCTAAGGATTTTGTACAATATCTTGTTAGAAAGAACAAGATAATCGTTAATCGTTAATCTAAAAGATGGTGATGATAATATCAATGTTGCCAATAGCGGAGGACCATCTCCTGGTGTGACCACCACCTGATGGCGTTGGATCTGGAGCATTTAAACAAAGTGTTTTCCAGCCGGGAACGGGCCCAAATACATTTTTTTACCTACACCAGGCATTCGGCAAGTCAGCCATTCAACGTTTTGCGGCCCAATATAAAAGAACTAGGTTGCGCTGGCGATTGATGTTGTTCGTTTAGTTCGATATCCTGGGGGCACGTGAGAATAATCTCGGACGCGAACAACTTCACCCGCCTCGGGCCCAAATGCTACGGGCTCAGCTTATACCCCATTACAATGTCCGCTTGCTGATCGACCTCAAACTAATATTGACGTAATTAGACCTAGGATCAAGTAAATGCATTTTTGTGGGATATTCCAATGTTACAAAAGGATAGCTTCCATTGCACAAAGGTCATACTAAGATTGCCGTTGTAAGACGTCGACCTTCGTCAATGTTGCATTCAGTCCAAGCGTTCCAATTTTCTAAGTCCTAAATCTTTTAAAGTCTCTTTCATTAAAATGACCAAATAGGCGATGCCACAGATTTATTACTGATATTTTCCTACGTTTAGTAATTTCCTCAGTATTCTCTGCATTTTCTTCAACTTCATTTAAATAATACAAACATTATTCCGTTTAGCTGTTAGTATCGATTCTCCATTTTTCAGTACTGATGCCGAATTTTGTTGGAATAAATAATCATTATCATCTACTGCGCCTCCAGAATATGAATTTTAATGTTTAGTAAAGAATATAAACCAAGTCCTTAGGCTTGAAATTTCAGGCAGTTGCAGCTATTCCAACTTGTGATGTGTGTCTTTTAGGAAAGATCTACTCAAACGACGTTTCCATATAAATCAAACCGTAGTTTACTTCTATGGACCAATGAGGGTCCAATACCTTGGAGGAGCTAAGAATTTTCTTACAATATAATTGATGCCACAAGATAGTAGTGTGAAATTACGCGATTCTTAAAGTCAAAAGATGCAATAATTAAACACCTCAAAGGATATTAAATGAGTCAACACTTGGTGATGTTTGTATCGCAAGTTAAATTGTATTTTTAAAGAATTTCGAGAGCAAATTTTTCTCCTGAAGAAGAAAATCAATTCGCCGAAATGTCGGTGAAAATTTGAAAATCTGTTTTACTGACGAGACCTCAATATCCATTTTACAATATTATTTATATGAGTTGTACAGTTCAAATTTTATCACTTTCTCACATTTCTGTGAGATTCACCTAGGTGAAATCATTGAGTGTGTGTGCGTGAGTGACAGAGAAAAGTAGGAGGAATTGAGGGAACGAAAAAAGGAAAACTCTATAAGAAGCTGAATTCCATTTCATTTTTTTTTTAGCTCCTATCACCAAACTGACTTAAGGATTTGGGTCAATATTCATCAACCGGAAATACGACTTTATGGAATGGTTTTTTCCAGTTTTACTGGATTTTTTTTTTCCAAAAATGGCTGCAACGATTTTCTTTGAAATTCGCATACTACCTTACACACATAAATGCATAACAGTTTTAATTGTCTTTTAGAGGTTTCTTTTCTTTTTATAGAGGAGCTGCTACATTCAGCCGCTTTAAATTGCCACTTCACTACAATGTACGTACGTTATTAGATTTCCAAATTTGAAGAAGATCAGTTAACCAAAAGTGTGACTTTACTTACACAGAATAGAGTTTTTGAATTTTCCAGAACTTTCTTGAAAGTATCTGCAGCGATTTACTTTAAACTATAAATGCTACATCTGCATATTATATATAAAAAAACTATCAATTTTATTTGAAATATTATTCCAGTTAATTGATTTTATGGAAGAGGATACTAAGATATTGATGAGTTAGATTTAAATGTTACTTGACTCTGATCTTAGACGTTGAAATATGGATTGCAATGTTCCTTCATAGAGATTCAATTGTCTTATATACTAACCACCATATGTTATATACAAACTACATATAATAATAGAGCTATCACTTTTGTTTGAAACATAAGTAGATTTTTAGGAGAGGTTCTGGAGGATCAAGAAGTTCCCTCTTCCCTCAAGTCACAATTTTAGTTTAGGTTCTTTCTGGTGCACATGTTAAGCCAGTTACTTTAGTAAAAATTCCAACTTTAAAGGAAAATTGTCAAATTTATAATTCCATTAACTAGAATAAGAGAAAATCGTATGAGTGTTGCATACCAAATTGTTTTCGTAGTTTTTTTTTGTTTGAGGACGGGAAATGATAGGGTTATTTATTTATTTGTTTTTTGGTTTTGTCTGTTTGACATTAACCAGTTATTTTGATTTTGAGGGCTGGAAAAAACCAACATATTGACATTATTAACTATCCTTGGCTTCTAATTGCCTGCAACTGCCAAAATGTTGGTAGACAAAAACCAGCTCTATCTTTTCAAATTCACATGTCTCTTGTAGTCTTCCACTAGGCTTCTGCACCCTCTTCCCCTTCTTCATTCTCTATCCTTGCGAGATAAGGGTATTTTGAGCGATGCGGCTCTTATCCTTAATCTTTAGACATGTCATATCTGAAACAATTTTATGGTTAATACCTTTGAGTATTATGTTGTTTTGGTGTCTAGTATAAGTGAAATGCGCACAGAACTACAATGTACTGAAAGATAATTCCTAATCCGACTTATATTTTCATTTTATTCCCTTTGATGAACTTGTATATGCAAAAAAGCGCTTCCTTTTCCATTAGTGCCAATATGCTTTTTGCTCTACAAGGAAATCGATCGTACATACTTGGACAGTTCGGTTACAAACGTTTCTCTTTTTTTACTATACATTTTACAACTGAAGAGCAATTGGCCGGTACGATAAGAATGAGTTGGGATCTTTACCCGATTTAAGAATCGGGATTATTACGAACGTTCTCCAACTCTCCATTATTGAACCACTGTCCCATATTTCATTAAAGATTTTTTAATAAAACTTTTAGAGCTAAGTGCGGCAGAATTCATAGCATTGAATAATGAATCTTATCCCACCCAGGTGATGTATTCGTTCCCTTCTTTATCGCATTCGTTACTTCCCATAACTGAAATGGTCGATTTACCAAATTGTCCTTAATGCGAATATCCGACAAATCAATAAATTCTCTCGCATAGTTTGGAGTTAATGCTTTATGTCCTCTATCCAGACCGCAGTGCTAGATCTAACCTAGTGTGTGTAACCATTATTCAGAGTTCGTATTTTACTCCAAATTGTGTTTAAGAACGAGTTCCGAACCAGTCTGTTACACATTTCGTACCACTTATTCCTTTTCTTTAGTCTATAGGTAAGGCGGCATTCAGGTCGACAAACTTGTCCAAAGTTGGAGAGTTTTTATAATTTTGCCAGGCCATTTGCTAATTCTGTTTCACTCGATTACATTCTTCATCCCACCAAGGTTTTGCACTACGATTAGGCTTTATAAAAAGCCATTGTGGATACCTAGGTATAGACTTTCTGCTGCATAATTTATTATTCTCATAAATTCGTTATAAGAATACGGTGTGGAATCTCTAATTTCTGCTTCAATCAGCGACCGATAATCTTCCCAATTAGCATTTTTGAGCTTCCAACCTCCGGCTCTCGGATGCCTAATCTGACTCCCTGTAGTTGCTCCCAACGCGAAGCTTGTCTCTATTATGATTTCCAAATGATCGGAACCCAGAGGTTCATCTCTTATCGCCCAACTTAGTTCCGATATCAAGCGTGGTGAGCTTAACGTTAAATCCACTGCCTGAGAACCCGGTCTGGGCACACAGAGATTGGCCACATCCATGATCTCCAGCAAGGTCCGCCCATTCGCGCTTTCCCTTCTGCAATCCCATGCAGCATGATGTGCATTGAAGTCACCCCCAAATATAATGGGCCCTGAAACTGATCTAAAAGAAAATGATAAGGTTATCACTTTAATAATTAAATCTGAACTCTAAATTTATTTTAAATATTTTAGAATTAAAAAAAAAAATTAGGTAGTTGAATAGTTTCTATATATATATAGTGTGTGTGTGTGTGTTGTGTATGTATATGGTAAACAGTATGTAACTAGGTGATGGAAGCAAGATGCAGAAAAATTAGAAATTTTTAAATCTATTTAAAATATCAGTTTAAAAGAAAAATTGGACAATTGCTGGTAAAAAAAAGTGGACGCGAAACCGTAAGTGACAGTTAAAGGACTAGGCCACTCTATTAAAAAGAATTGTGGCACTCTATTGTGTGAGGCGAAGCTAGCATATACAGTAATCCCTCGACATTCGCGATTTTGAGATTTCACAAGTTTCGGTTATTCGCGAATTGATAAATGTATCTGTTGTCTACATTCGTGTTTCGAATATTCGCGAATTTACGCAGCGCAAAGGAAATCCCAAAATTTATGGTTCAAAAAACTTGTAATGTTTTGTACATATAATTATTTTTCTTAATCTGTTTTTGACTAACCTGTTTATACCTGCTTGTTTTGATCATTTTAACACATAATAAACACCAACAAATTTTTTTTATTTATGTAAACAATTATGTACAATTTTTTAGTTGTTTACTTCAAGGAACAACACCCGCCGCATAAAGAACACAACATGTGACATAATAAGATCTAACACCTGTAGATAATCCCAGTTAAAAGTTTAAACAGATTAATTTTTAGTTAGTGCTTAACTCGCTGTTGGTTCAGATAAACATTTTTTTTTTTATCTTTTTTTTTTTTTTGTATTAACTTTATTGACCATTTTCTTATTTATTATGTAATTTTTGATTTTTTAATAATTTTGATTATTATGTATTTATTTATTATAAATAATTAATCATTTTTTTAACATAATTTTGTTCACATGTAAATATATACAGCTGTAAAAATTACTATTTATAAGGTAGTTTAACTAGTTTTTTTTTTACACACAAGAACATAACCCCCTCTTTATCATTATAATGGATGTGGTGGATGGAGAGAATTGGTTTTGTTTGATGAGTTAAGAAGAAGACTTGGTTAACACTGGTTAACTGATATATTAATAAATAGACACAGACTGCCTGGACTTTACAGTATAGGAATGTTTTAGGTAGAGTGGTATGAGAATGACACGTAGCGATTGGATGTACTGAACTGATTTCAACTGTGTTTTCATGGACTGGGTTCAGCCTGCTTGCTTTTCTTGTTATCATCGACTGCTTCTAGATATTATACACTATATTTGGATATTTGGTAAATATTGTGAGATTTCGTATTGAATAATTAATAAAACACATAACCCTTTCTACACTATTAGAGTGAGTTTTAAAGGAGGTTTATGCTTTAGATGTTGATAACATTTCAAAAAGAAGGCATCTCAATCATATATTATACCTTGCTTGGTCGACATTGTTTAGTATCGCTTTTAGCTTATTAATAATAAATTTTAATCTTACCCTACTAAAATGGATAATTTGCACACCAAACCACAATCACATAAAGAAATAAATAAACCACAAACCTAATGAATATTCCGTGCCATTTTCTTACATTTCTTACTCTCATTTCTCTTATGTCTTCAGCTTCGGTACAGACCTTTCACTTTTTATTGAGCTTCCTCTTCAGAGTTGCTGCTGGATATTCTTTGTTCCATAAAGATGAATTCTGTTTTAGTTGACTTGCAGTCAAATATATAAATGTTCTATAGGCTTTTGCTTGTTAGGTGCTTGGATGGAATGGGCAGAAAGCAGAACTGATGTGACTCCATAGTGTGACTGTGTCTGTACATTATAGTCGTATGGTAAAAGTACAGAAATTGTGTATGTGATTAGATATAATTTGCCTTTGAGAATGCTAAACCCAAAGTATTTGTACTCATCAACTTATCTCCAGACTCTTATGTGTACCTACCTACACCTACCTACTCCTTGGCGCTACGGTCCTTCAAGGACCTGAGCCTCCTCCATTACTCTTCGCCATTCTTCTTGCTCTAGGGCAAGTCCTCTTCTCAATTCATCTACCATACCTAAATTCTCTCCACCTAACACATCCATTATATCATTAAGTATAATTCTCAACATTTGCGAATGTTTTTGAGGACACAACCCTCACGAATGTCGAGGGATTACTGTATTATAAAAAGACGAAACTGAAAAGACATTCATTTCAAATAGTCACACATAGAGCCATATAAGTTCCCTAGAAACCTCCAACGCTTCACATTGTTATTTTCAAGAGGTGTTCTACACCTCTCTCTCGGTCTGTTTATCTGTTCTAGTTTTATAATATAGTTTAGCTCGTATTTATGTGTAAATATATATCTATTCGTTAAATTAGTTGTCTTTAAACATGGTTAAAATTCTATTTCCTAATTCTCTAAGTTCTTATCACATTTCTTAAAATTACCGCTCGTGCCAGTCTAGAATCTACTAAAATCATCAATCATCCGCTCCCTTCAATCATCCACATACTGGGATACTTTCAGCCTCTAAAGTGATAAATTACAAAGTGAAGCCACTAAATCGATCGTAAAATCCTTAAAAGAGAGCAATATATATTTTTCACAACACTGGCACCAGTAATTCACTTTAAATAATATCATTCTGAATCAAATATTATATCAAAACTAAAAATATTGAAGCGTTTTAAGACAGCGATCAATTAACAATATCAATTTCAAAACAAAAGTTTGCCACGTTATTTATATATAAAGCAGCTCTTGTTTTTTTATTTCTTTCTTATATGTTTCTTATGTGTTTAAGGTTTTTATTCATTTTATTTTTGTGGCTCTTTTGTTACTGTTGTGTTTGTTGTTTCTTTTTGGATCTGTGGCTTGTTGTTGGATACTCCTGGGGCTCTGCTGTTGTTTTGTTTAGATGTATCAGGTTCCTTTGGATAGCTGTTTCCGCACTGCCTACTTGGGTTGGTGGAGGAGGGAGGAAGGGCAGGAATTTTTCTTTAGCTCTTTTCCTCCTTCTCTTTCTGAAGTCGACGGCTTCTCTGGGCGGGTGTGAGCGCAAGCTCAAGGACCACCCGAATGGTGTGGGGGGAAAAAAAATATGTATTTCAAAATGATTTCGAATGTTTTATGCGTAGCCTGTTTAATAATATTGTGTATATAAAATTATTTTATTTCTCGCCTCAATAGCTGTATTTTAGTTGTTTTGATGTAAAAATGTTGGATACTAAACGTCATCCGATAATATTTTGCGAATTTAGAAGGAGCGATCGGAGAGGAAAGACTTCAGGATTAGGTTGTAAGTAAATGGAAACCTTTAACTTCCACAGCAACCCCAGGTTGTCACACTCAAACGCCTGGGTATTTCCGCTCAAGGTTCGAGGAGATGGTGTCTACAACGTGATGATATTGTTGTATGGTAGAATGGCGAGAAAAGAAGCCAATACTGAATGAAATTCGATTTTTTCAAAATGATCTGAAAAAACTACTAGTGTGAACGAATTGATGAATAAACAAACTGCACCTCAAAATTTCGAAAAATATATAAGTTATAAAGGGGGTGGACATCTTCATGCGGACACTTGGCAATTATGCAACAAACACTATAAATATGGTAACCCATCAAATATTAGTGTTTATTCGGCCAAATATAGGTTATTTAGAATTAAACTCTGCCATAATGAATTGGCATTTGTATAAGCTGTTTTTTTTTTCTCTCCTCAATGATGCCCATCCTTTGTCATCAAAATCTCCAGGTCTCAAACAATATACACTTTTTATGCCCAGAACGATCGCAGCTTAAGTAAATCCTGCATTTGCACTTCATTCTTGTCAGGTGTTAGAAATAATCAGTTTTCATTAGGTAATACATATTCTTAAATATCCAGCAAGTTTAAACTTAATATAAAATTTGGTAATCAGTAAAGATCCAATACAAAACGAAAATTTCATTCAAAATCTACAATACGGAAGTATCGCGTTATTGAATGAGATGCGTTTTACCAGTTTTTGTGATTTTTCTTGAAACAGCTCCAACGTTTTTCTTTTAGCTTAGTTAGTGTATTAGGAGTAACAAATAATTTTTAATCAATACATTTTTCCCAGAAAACTTATTTAAGAGAATTCTGAGAGAACTGAGATATTAGGTTTCCTTTTTTTAAGTGCTTTCAGGAAGTTTCTTTCTTTCGTAAAAACAATTAAGGCAATTACATACATACATACATATCCGGCGCTACAGCCCAGTTCGAGCCCTGGCCTCCTTCAGGAACTTGTTCCATCGCTCTCTATCCAACGCCAACGACCACCACTGCGGCGCTCCCATTCCTGCAGCTATCCTGCCAACTTGGTCGATCCATCTCTTTTTCGGTCTGCCTATTTTCCTTTTCCCAACTGGCTTAAAGGACATAATTTTCTTTGGTATCTGGTCATCTGCCATTCGCTGCACATGGCCTGCCCACCTTAATATACATATTTGTACAAATTGTACTATGGGGATATCCTTGTAAAGTTCATATAACTGCGCATTGTTTCTCCTCCTCCATTCACCATTCTCCCTTGTTGGCCCATATATGCGCCTCAACATCTTCCTTTCAAAAATCCCTAGCTTATGCTCATCCACCTTAGTAAGTACCCAGCACTCTGAGCCATATGTTAAAATGGGTCTCACCAATGTTTTATAGAGAGTTGCTTTTGTCTCCTTGATTACCATACGGGATTTAAAATATTTATTGAGTCCATAGTAACCTCGATTGGCAGCCTTTATACGCATATCTATTTCTCGGGACATAGCATTGGCTGAGCTCACAAATGTGCCCAGATACCTAAATCCTTCTACCCTTTCGAAACTATAATTTCCAATCTGGAGGGGATTATTACTTATCGCACCTCCTGCAACCATATACTTAGTTTTTTCCTCGTTAATTATTAACCCCATTCTTTTTGCTGACTTCTCCAGGGCATTAAAAGCGTCTTTAAGGTCACTTTCCGACCTACTAATTATATCAATATCATCAGCGTATACCAATAATTGTGTCGATCTACTAAATATAAGCCCACTCGTCTGCACTTCTGAGTCTCTAATTACCTTTTCAAGGGCTATATTGAATAATAAACAGGATAGAGCGTCATCCTGTCGCAAGCCATTCTCAGTTCTTATTGTTCTCGACATCTGTGATTGCACTCGTATGCAGCACTCTGCTCCAGCCATAGTCATTTTCACCAGCCTGATCAGCTTTCGGGGAACATCCAAATCTTCCATTGCCTCATACAGACGCACTCTGTTAACCTTATCATAAGCTGCCTTAAAGTCGACAAATAGGTGATATGTTTTTATTCCATATTCCAGCGTCTTTTCAAGGATTTGTCTAAGTGCAAATATTTGATCTGTCGTTGTCTTTCCCTTGAAGAATCCACACTGGTATCCTCCTATTTTACATAAAATAAACGTCTGTTACATAAAATAATATACTGTAAAAATTTATCGATTCAAGGAAATTTTTAAATTAGATTGTGTGAGAAAGTTGTAAACACGTATGTTTCGTAATTAATTTTATTTTAACAAATTTTTAATTGTCTATTTATTGAATGCACTACCATAATATTTGGGACACATGTTTAACTCACCACCTACTCTTTGAACTAAAATAAGCTAATTACACAAAAAAAAAATGTAGTTGAATAAATTTTATTGTAAAATATATTATATTAGTAGCCGAGAATCTGTCATCCTTTATTGGGTAATTTAGGTAAGAGAGATTTCTTTATAATTATGTAACAGCTGTAACAACTCAAAGGTAAATCTCACAGTTTTACTTGCCAGATTTGTAATTCCATATTTCTCCTCTTTATTATTTTGTGTGTGTGCGTGTGTATAATTTATTTATAATAGTTTGTTTATTCATTAACAGTAAAGCGATGCGAACAAATTTGTTTGCTATATAATACTAAAAATTGAAATAATTTTAATACTTTTTATTCTGCATTTGCTTTTGAAGTAACAAATTATCAGCATTTGTATAAAGTAAATTTTCAAAGAAACAGTGTTCATTTGTTTACATTTTCTTTGATGTTTAAAAATATCTTTTTATGCATTTATTTATTTATATCCTCTTATATTTATCTTGAAACTCTAATCATCTTTATATTATTAGTTAAAATATGAACTTTTTATTTTTTTATTTATTTTTTTTTATGTCGTAAATAATTTTAATAATTTTTTTAATTCGTAAATAATTTTTGTTAATTTGATTACTATTAAAATAAATGCCTCGTATGTTTTTCTCCTTGTTTTTTTTTTCTCAGGAGGGGAGACGGGATTAGTGTTTGTTAGTCTATTCTTGTGGTTGTACATACGACGTCCAGATGAGATGTCCAAGATTAGCCCAGTACGCGTGAGACTCGGTCACGCTGAATGTGCGGCAGTGTTCATCACAAATCACACTTCATTATTTCTAGTTTTTGTGTGTGCGCGAGTGTGTGAATGTGTTTGTGTGGGTGATTTTTTTTTTTTTTTTTTTTTCTTGTGCTGATAGTTTCAAGTGTCAACCATTTTGTGATTCATATCGAGCGACCGTTTTTTTTGAGCGGCATTGGGCTGGCCAATTGAAACATGTCTAACCATGTCCTATCTCACCGCTTCGCATGGAATATCTCCAAGAAGGTAAACAAAAAAAAAATCTGCAAAGGTGCATTTACACTATCCAATATAATAATAATGGCATTATTTATTGATGTTGACATTTTGATATTGATAGTGTAAGGGAAAATGTGGCCTAGTATTGATTAAAATTCTTTTTTTTTTCATCATGACTAATCTGCAATACTGATACTGATATTGCGTCAAGAAAAAACCAAATTCAATCAATTCGTAGCTAATCAAAATGTACACACGCGTTCATCACTATAATAATGATGAAAATCATAATTTGCTGATATCGCATCAGTACGTGTGTGGTTGGGCTTACCGTCGTTATTTAGAACTTGTATCATTTGAATTATAGAGTTATCACTTATCAGTTTACTCTACATTCAATAAAAGAAACCTATCAAAATAGCGGACGTATTAAAATAGCTTTGGAAACAAGAAATTATATTAATAATAATAATGAATCATTTGTAAATTTAGGCATCTTGATAGCTGAATGAATGATTAGAGGCGTAGACTGCAAAGTTAAGATGTATTGTGCTATTAGTTTGATCGCCCGGTCTTGAACTTTATTTGATCCATTAATATATAGGTCAGTAAAGTAAGTTTTTGCTATCCGTCTCTGTCACGACACCTGATCCAATAGCTGGACGTAAAACCCGCCAAAAATATAGGCATTATTTTTTCACTTTTCACTTTTTTTGTTTTACTTGTATAAATTCACGAATCTCATTAATATATTAGTTCGTTGGGAAGTCTTATATAAATATATATACGATGATGAAGTCTAATAATGGTCTTATAAATAAAGATTTGCTATTCGCAAGAGTGATTTGAAGGTTAAAATCTTATTCAGTGTAAGAATTTCCAAACTTTTAAATCAGTGGCACGCATTATTAATTCTAACAACTGCAGCTAGTCGGAGCTATTTAATATCATAATATCATATTAAGAAATAAATAAATATATATGTATAGATATACGTGTAGAGAGAGAGGGGCGAGAATGAGTGATTTGTAAATAAATTGAAAAAAGTGAAATTAATTTATCCTAGTACTTTATTAAAAATTAAGGAAAATACACAATGAAATACATTAAAAATATCGTTTTATTTCAGAAATTACGGATAATAAAACTTGTTTCACAAAATAGATAATAAAAAAAAAAAAAATGTTTCTGCCACCAACAATAGCAATTTGAAAACTTCGTTTAGCCTGAAAAAATGGGCAAAAATAGTTTGAGTATAAACTCAAAACACTTGAAGTTTAATAAAGCAGATAACTGATTAAGCCGAATCATAAGCATAATCCATAGATGGATAAAACAGATGCGTTAAATATGATGTACGTATATTATAAGCGATCAGACGCGGGATGATCACACAAGAAGGTGTCGAAACACTCATATGGCTTTCTTTTATGTTATTTATTAGTTTTAAAAATTGACAAACTTATTTTATTTCTTTAAAGTTGGATTTTTTTTGCTTCAGATCTCTAACATAAATATATAGAAGAGTAAAGTTACATCCTTGGCACAGGTATCAGCTCAATGTAGTTACATTGTATTCCAGAAGAGAGAGTCAATAGCATTGAAGAAACTCAAAAATCACATTTGAAATTTAACGCCACATATTCCGCAGAACTAACTAAATTTTCGAAACATATTTCAAATAAAAGAGATAGGTTATAACCGTGCGCACTGACACTCACATATACATACATACATATACTGCAGATTTGCTAAAAGTGTTTTTTTCGAACTCAGGGATCTTAAAATATGCATTTCCTTTGAAAATCCTATAAAATTTGGTACGATCGCAATACTTCTTCTTCCTCCTAGGAGTAAGAGAAAGTAAAAATAGTAATTAATTAATTAATGTTGAAATTGACTCATCCTTTAAAGAGATGAGATGCGGAGACACGGAAAAGGCTTTCAAATTGGTAAAGCTAAAATTATTTTAGTTAGTTCTGCGGAATTTCCAGCATTTCAAATGTGATTTGAATTTTTTCTCAATGCTATTAACACTCTCTTCTGGAATACAATGGAACACATCTGTATTTATGTGTGTGTGTAGGTGATTGATGTATTTGGCTAATATATGTAAATATTAGAAGCGAAAGAGAAGATAAATGAAAAATGGAGTTAAAGAACGACAGTACAGCAGTAGACTACTAAACAGCATGCATAAGTGCACAGTTGTTACTGTGTATTTTAATAGAAGCGGGGTCAAACTTTTAAAATTCACAGATGTGCAAAGACGCAGTAATATAAGCTGAAAGCTGTGTGTGAGAACTAAAGAAAATGAAAAAATAATAATACATAGGGAATAACTCTCGAAAAAGGGACATCAAAATAAACTGAAAACTCTAATACTTCTCAAAATATATTTTCCAACTTTCAATGTGATCCTTCATGAAGTTGTTTACATTTGGTATTATTGGTGGTTATATTATTAAGTTTAGTACTGGACACTCCTAAACAGAGGATCTAATGTCAAAGTTATCTATCCCTGGAGATCGAGTGGTAATGCAAAAAGGATTTCTTTATATGTAATGCAGGGAAACTGAAGATGTTTGTACAATGCAATTTTAAAGAAACTTTATCAATTAGAAGTGCAGATTTTTTTAAAAAAATTAAAGATATGCTAAAGCATGTTTTAAGCAATATTTTCATAATATTTGTTTCTATATTGAAATGAATTTATATTCTAGATTGAAATGAATAATAAATAATGAATTTATTATTATAAATTGAAAATATTTATAATAATAAATTTCAATTTCAACGTCCTCAACGTACATTCCTCTCTTACCTTAAAGAGCTCTTGAAGAAGGACACCAATGGTATCCGAAACATAAAGCAAGAAAGAATTCTTTTTCTTTAAAAACTCTTCTGGCCATTGCCGCAAAAACATCTCATTACAATTTTCTTTTTAAATTATTGTCCAAAACACTAAATAAAAGCAACGTGGGCCGGGCAAATCCCCGTCTTAGACAGTATCCAGTCCCTGGCTCTGGGAACCCTTGTTCAGCGTAAAAAGGTACCGGCGTCTGATCCTTTTTTTCTCCTTTTAATGTGTTGGATTCTTTAACCTATATTTAAAAACTGAATCAGTGATTAATCGAAACGCATCTATATTTTAACCGTTAAGTTTGAAATTATATCAAATTAAGTAATCGGATGGCAAGCTATGAATATATTTCAGGTACATGCATGTATGTTTTGAAGTTAATCAAGCAGAGGCTTAAAGCTAAATACAGCTTTTACTTATCTTTTTATTACTACAGCTTATACTTATACAAACTAGATTAGTCAAGTATTGTTGAAGCATGTTTTGTCATTATTAATGAAGCAATATTTTTGAAGTATTGTTATTAAAAGTACTTTCATTATTATTGATAATGTACAGTCTCTAATAATAGATGAAGTTATTATTTAATATGACTTGAATATTTAATAAAAATATGTACTTTAAAAAAATTAGTCTTGACACAATCTCGGAATCTAAGTATTATTATTCTTTAGATAATTGTAGGTAATTTTAAATTTGATTAGGTCGTGTGTAATAATAGATAATAGGCTGCTGGAGTTTCTGGGCATGCAAATAAATAAATAAATAGTGTTCTGGTAATGAGAAAATTGTTAATGTATTTTCCTCGTACATATTGTTTGGTTATCTTATGGAGAAAGTACTAGATAAAAAGATCACAATATTTTTTAAAATAAAATTATAAATAATATATATAAATTATATATAGTTAATTATATATAATTGTATAAATTATTTATGTATAGGGGAGGGATTAGCTTAGTGGTAACGCGCTGGACTATAACGCGGAGATCCCGGGTTCGAATCCAACTGTGCTGCCCTTAGATTTTCTCTTCCTAAGAGCCTTTACAGGTCACTGCCCCGGTGATTGACAGTGTTGTCTGTAATGAGAGAACACTGACCGGAGGCCGGCAGTGCACTGAGAAGACTCCGGGTGCAAATGACCATAGCTGGTGATGCGCCTTAATTAAAAAAAAAAATGTTTATATATATAAAGATAAGCTTCACAGTATATAAAATCAACTCTCATTTATACTTATACCTTTCTATTAAATCTGTGTACTACCTGATCCCATAGATACGATATTATTGCCATTATTACTAATATAATTATTTGGATTATTATCCTCACTTTCGATCTCCTTTGGTACCTGCCGGTTACTCCCTCGTCCGTTTTCGGGTCAGCTATTCGTATGGACTTTACTAGAAAATTGTTGTTTTTTGTTTATTTTTTTTTTTCCTTTAAGGCGCCTCCGGACGGTGTTCTCTCGTTACAGACAACACAACCCATCATCGGACAATGAGCTGTAGAGGCAGCACTAGGAAGAAAGTCTAAGGGTTGAATTGGCCACGAACCCGGGACCTCCGCGTGGAACTTTAAAGACAATGTCTCCAGATAAACTTAATGAACTTGGACACTGGAAAAAAATCGTTCAGAACTAAAGAAAAATAGTATATTGGTATAATCTGAAATATTATCAAGCACTCGGACTCAAACATCTATTCAACGAAAAAAAAGCAATTTTTAAAATGTATAAATACATTATTAATTTGTATTGCATTAAAATTTGCATTACAAATTTGTAAATTGCCTTACGTTCATCGAAAAGCTTCGCTTCGAACAATATAATAATATAAGAAGATTATCATTAATACTGATCTATTTTTTATATTGATTATTTGTATAGTTATTTCATTTTATTATATTTGGCTCAATTATACCTATGTCATATTTTCTTTTACAGATATAAGAGATGTTATATAAAGTAACTTCATTTTATAACCTCTATACTTATGTTAACGTTCTGGCTTAAATAAATGAATAAACATTAATATAAAGCTTCTTCTGCTTGGGGGTCAAAGCAGTATAATAAACCTAAAGGGCATTCAACCAAAAGCCTGAAAGGAACTGAACAGCTTTACAGAAAGAAATTCAAGCACAAACTTGGTTTATTTTATGTTCTGACATTGAAGGGTATTTCTTTTTTCCTTCATTTTTTATTTTTTATTTTTATAAATAAATTTATTATTACCCACTTTTTTAACATTTTTTTTTTTGCAAATTCAAGTCAAAATGAAATTTATTTGTCTAAGAATAAACTTTGTATAATATTTGTATTTATATCTTTATCAGAGTATTTATGTCTTTTTGTGGCCCTTCAAATAAAATGGAAAATAATCACTACTAATAACTACTTAAAATCTTTTAGAGCGTCTATTGTCTAGTTTTATTACATTAGTGCAAACATTGCACCTGTACAATTTGTCATATTATCTTTTCGGCAAGTTTTTTTATAAAAATTGACTTTGTTTTTTTATAAAACCATTTTTATAAACAAAAATTTTTTGATTTATTTTCTTAAATGTGAGCAGTTGAAAATACAAAATCAAAATTGTATTTTTTTCAGTAAATTTTCTCATAAAATTGAAGAAATCATAAAAGAATTTGAATTTTTTTTTATTTTTTTTTAAGATCAAAGGCCTATAAGAAATGTTTTCTCATCTCATGGAACCTTTTCTCTTTTTAAACTGAAAAAGCTTCTACTTCCATACAACTGGGACTATAATTGCTTTCCAGAATGATTAAATTTTAAATATCGAGACGTGGAAATATTAAAAAAATCTATTTTTTATCTAGCAATAAAAAAGTTTCCTGCACACATTTTCCGCTGCTTCCGGAGTACGTATTCATGTGAACAATAATTTATTTTCTCGCATTAAAATAAACCAAACAATTTACAGATCAAGATTAACTGTTTGATCATTAAATCCAAATATTGGAAATTATGTAGACAACAAAATCGCTGGCAAGTGTCCGACAAAAAAAAAAAGATTAATTTTTCATAAAATAAATACTTTAAAGGAAATCTAATAATAAATAATATAATAATAATTATAAACTAAAGAATAATTTCTGGAATTTTATTGGTTGTGGCATGAATAGTTCTGATTTCTTGACCGGTTTTGGATTTTCATCTATCGTCAAAGTAAGGCTATGTGAAGTTTAGTGTAAAGCGTTGATTTCATATTAATGTTTTTTGTTACGCACTACACTTGTTGATTGAGTACGATTTTATAGAATAGGTTTCGAGGTTTTTTTATTTTTGAATTTTCACGAAAATGACTATGACGAATTCCTACTTTAAAGTTGGAATACTAACTTCACAGATAAAAACTTATTACTTTTATTTGAAACATTCCCCCCTCAAAAACACATTTTTTGGATAGTTGTGTGGAATTTGTGGCATTAATTTCAAATATTATATGTCATTGGTTCAATGTTTTTTAGCGCTCTATTGGGCTATAATATAATCATCACTTCTCTGGATGCTAGCATCGCTGTCAAGTCAGGAAGTGTATTCAGTTATCTGTATCTCCCTGCAGAATCCCCAGAATCCCAGAGCCCTAGGGGCTCTCATTTTCTAGGCCTAGAAATGCCTGAGTCTGCAAAGCTCCGCGAGGAAACCCATCGGCTGCGAAGCATATTTTAATTCAAAATGATGCCAAAGTAAAGTTCCCTTCTACCACCTCTTCGTTTCTGACTTACTCCCGAAAAGACTCTGGTCGTTTACTCCCCAACCCGTCAGCTGCGAAGCATACTCGTATTTTTATTCAAAATGATGCTAAAGTAAAGTTCCCTTCTACCACCTCTTCGTTTCTGACTTACTCCCGAAAAGACTCTGGTCGTTTACTCCCCTCACAAAGGTGTCTATTCCTATGCGGGATGTTATAGTGCCCTTCCTTCCGGTCATCTCATTACCTTTTACGTCAACATATCCTGACACTACTTACAGGATTATTTTAATTTTTTTCCCAGATAGTTATTCAGTTAATTCAGTCGAAGTTGAATTGGATTTAGTACTAAGGACAACATATGTCATAAGTACTAAGGGCAAAAAAAAAAATTCTCTGTTACAAGAGACAAAATATCATATAATAAGATAATCTGTAGAAGATTTTGACGTATGTTAAATCAAGTTGAGAGAAGGGCATCATTTAGCAAGTGTCAGTGGAAAATAAAAAGTTCCTATTAAAGCTTGCGGTAATCAAAATGTGTTTTGAAATTTTATTTACTTGTAAAGTACAATTCTGAGCTTTCTCTTTATTTCTATTTTCCTTTGACTTTAATGTACTTACTGTTTACATCCTGATTTTCCTAATGTTAATATACTTACTATTTACTTCCTGAAGGGTTGTTGTGCTGATGTTTATTCGTCGGTGTCGTCCGCCCAGGAACTTGAACTGCCAGAAGTTTTCATATAGTTAACCGTCTTATTCGTCCTTTGGTAGTTTTGTCTGTGCTTTATCTTGATTTTTGGTTTAAAAACTGGTCTTTTTAATGTAAATATTTTGCATGATGGGGGATAGGAGAGAAGACGCAGGCTTTACTTCTCTTGTTTGCGACTACGAGGCGTCATGGAACTTAGTCCAGGAGTAGAGAGATCAGAAGCGAACGTATTGCAAAATTCTTCAGTTATTTTTTGTGTACTACGAACATTTATACGCATCAGATATATCTGGTGAACACCTGAATTTTCATAACGCTTAGTAAATTTTATATTTTTTATATACGTACTATATTAATTGCAATTGAAATGAAAGATTTCCACGATGTCGTTAAAGTTGGACTCGTAGACATAGTGTTTACCAAGTTTCATGTCGATCAGCCACGTTACCTTCACAGAGGATAGGTCTCCTTACATGTGGTGCGTCATCTATCCTACCACAGTAGGAGAGACGGCCAAATGTAGTGTATTTGTATTTTGTTTCTGGAATAAATGAGAATGTCTTTATTTTGAAAAATAAGACTTTTTTGTAGATAATAGTAGTTGACATATGTTTTATAAGCATTACCGCTTTAATATATTTCCTATACTTTGATACAGGACATAAATTTGAAATGTGCGTCATCTCTCTTAGCTTTACCCTGTATATACATACATATATACATATGAATGGTTAAGTTGAAAGTTATTTATTGTTTATAACCTTAAATAATATTAATAACTTTATACTCTTGGCTAGGGTAATTAAACGTCACGGTTATTAAATTTTTAATGTCACCATTGTGTACTAGCTTGATACAATTGGTAGACAGACATTTTGTCCTAAAAACCAATGACACCACCATTTACACTAATAATAATAAAAGTCTTTATTTGATATATGAATACATATTTTTCTCTTGTTTACAATTATTGTGTAACATAAAGACATCGCCTCGTGGTAATCACCGTCTAAGGGAGTATACACCTTATAGTCCAAATGCAGTTAAATGAAATAAAAAACAAAAAGGCTTATTAATTAAAAATAACAAGACCCAACAATAATGATAATAATAAACTTCTTCAAATAGATTGAAAAAAATAAACAATAAACGGAAAGAAATTAAATTCAAAGACAAACAGTAACAAAGCTTTATAATAGGAAAAAATAAAAACTTACTTATTTTTGGCAACTCTTAATGAATAGTGTTCCGAGATAAGGACTGGTCGACAAAGTCGCAAGGACACATGCAGCTAGACAGAATAGAGGTGGACCACAGTACAAACTGCTGTAAATAGTCTACCAGTCGTGGCACGACTACAACAGGGACAAGCTCCCATTTATCCCAGGCATACTGGGAATTATCAGGATTTATATGAGGAGTTGAAGGCAGACCCCTCCTAGATACGACTTCCAAAACCTTCAAAGTCTTAATATTAGACAGAGGAGCATGGAAGGGCGGGCCGCCAATTACAGGCGAATCTATGTGGTACACGTATGTTAAGTCAAGTTGAGAGAAGGGCATCTTTTAGCAAGTGATAGTGGAAAATAAAAAGTTCCTATTAAAGCTTGCAGTAACCAAAATGTGTTTTGAAACTTTGTCCATCAAGACATGGATGCAGGACCGATCAAGGGAATGGTGGGTCAAAACCCCAGGCCAAAGGCAGGCGAAAACGTTTATTCATAGCCACTCTCCCAAGCTAACTGCGGAATTCTCCAATTAGGCCGGGTGGCATAAGGATAGCAGTTGGCTTCTCACTGGCCATTGTAGACTTAACAAGCACATGCACCGCATGGGCCTGGCAACGGATAATCTGTGTAGGTTTTGTCAGGAAGAAGAGGAGACGGCGCTGCACGTGGTATGTCAGTGCGAGGGGCTGGTATGGCTAAGGTACCGCCTCTTTTGTAAAGAGAAGCTGGTGCCATCAAACCTCAGCCGGCGCCCTCTCTCGGACCTATTAAGTCTTCTAAGGCAAGCAGGACTCGAGAGGATGCTCTGATGGCAGGTGCCCTAATTGACCGCGTGGGAGCCCCCCCAACTCCACAGTCCGATAAAGGACAGGACCGGGGAAGGGCCTCCAACTTGGGGGGGGCACAATAGATCCATAGGGTATCGCTGTGGCGCAGGCTGAAGAGCCAATCCCCCCTTTAGAATCTAATCTAATCTAAATAGTCTACCACATACAACTCTCTCTCAATCCGTTCAACAAAAATATTAATTAAATATTAGAGTGTAGGAAGACAGGCGGTTCATTTACTTTATCTGTAAGCAAAACATCGTGAAAGCCAAGCGTACATCAACCCTGCTCCATATTGTTATCTGCACAGTGTTCCCAGAAGGTGTTAGAGACCCCAGGCACAAGAACGTGCCACAGCTCGCTTTCAGAAACTAAACCGTCAAGTCTTATCTCTGAAATTGTATGCGGCTTTACAAAAATGTACACTATTGAAAACTAATTTTTTTTTTTTGCGCATCGACAACTTAGGCCATAACTAGGTAATAACTGCAGTAGGTGGAATTCGTGGGTATGAGTGTGTGGGTGTGAGTGGGTGTGTTTCACATATAGTTCAAATTTGATATTTCGTTTAAGTTCCATCAAGCGGTCCTGACAAAGGGTTTTTTGGTCAAAATCGGTCAAACCGGAAGTCCAACGGTACTACTTTGTTTTTTGCGTTTAGCAGATGTTTTTGCTGGCTGTCTAAATTCCTCACGGGAACCTATTCTTCTTCTGTTCTCTAAATTCTATCACACATTCTGTAGATATTGTTTGCTGGATGATTGTTTGATGGACTGTTTCGTTCTTCTTATTTTTAAGGACATTTTACTTAAACTAAATATGAAACAGAAAATTATATCCTAAGTTTATTATTAAAAGACTGGATTGATATAAATACACAAAGCAAAACACTTCAACATTAACACTTTAATCAAAGGGATATACTAACCAACCTTGCCTATATATACGTGTTGTACTTTGATAAATAATTTGTGTTAAAACAAATTATTTGCCATGAATATTCGTGTCAGTTACGCGCAACCTCATAGGTGGGATTCCTCCTTGAAATTTCCAAGAAAATTCCATGCTCATGACACTTGAAAATCATTTTATTAGCATATATTTTATAGATAAATAAGCATCAAAGTGTTAGAAAAGTCAAAAATTAATTAGGGGGTTATACAATTCGACTGTCATCAAGTGTTTGTAAAAAAGTTTGTTGAAAGGAGAAGCTGCTGCTATTTGCCAGAATTTCTTGTTTGCTAGTCGATACACGCGTCTCAATTTTGATATAAAACTGTGCCAATGCTTATTTTATTTTTTATTATAAATATAATATATATAGTTAGTTATATTTACTGCGATAGTCTGTTAGCTCATCCTATTTATAGATGTTCTGTTTCACTTTATGTTTTTTTTTTTTTTAACTCTTTTAAATAGCGTCTCTCCGTTCATTGTAATAAAATATTAATTTCTGAATTTTTAATTTCTTTTTTTTTTTTTTACGACAGATATTTCTGAAATAAAATTATTTCTTGAAGGAGGGAGATAATTCTAATTATTTTCATACATTGTATTATTATATTATATAATCAAATATCTAAACTAGGTAGTTGCTTACTTATTAAGAATTTAATACATAAAATAATGTTATAATATTCGTAACAAGGTCCATATTTACGTATGTGTACCTATATATATTTATTTTGTAAATCATTAATTATCATTTCGTCAGACAGAGGAAGCGTTCCATACATGTATAATACATGATAAGTAAGTATAATACATGTATATAATAATACATGATGAGTTAGTGTGAAGCTAAGTCTCTGTACGAGTCTGTGTTGGCACACTGTCTGAAAAACGCATCCTGAAGATGGGCGAACGCCCGAAACCGGTCGATGACCACAAAACGAAGCAGGCTACCACG
>JAAEAF010014925.1:65996-166876 GCA_011037195.1 Triatoma infestans | reverse complement strand
CCGAAGAGCATTACCGTGAATCACCACAATATTTTAATGTCTATGTGAAGTGACTTGATGTCACTTCAGAAGATGTTGATTACTATGATTGTTGGAAGACAAACATACACTATTAGCACTTTGACTGTACAATTTATTTGATTTCCTTTTTTAAAATCAACATTAGTGATCAGTAAATTTTACAAGTGCCGCTCGTTAAGAGTTGAGCTCTATATATATTGGTGGTAACACCCGTATTTCAGGATATCTGTAGGTGTACTGCGAAAGTAACCCGAGTATTTTATTATGTATTTATTTTGCATTTTCTGAACTGGTGTTCAAATACTTTTCTTACCATCAGAATAAAAAGAGCGCATTCCAAAATCCAGAACTTTCTATTACTTTCTCTTACTCCCTAGTAACAGGAAGTATTGCGATCGTGTCAGATTTTCGAAATTGAGTTTTCACCGGAAATACATGTTTTGAAATCCTTTGAGAACTAAAAAAATGTTTTCAGCGAATGGTCTGTATGTGTATGCGTGTGTGTGTGTGCGCGTATGTGGGTGTGTATGTGCGTGAAATGTGTTTGTGAACAAAGTATCTCAAAAATAGAAAACCCTAGGAAACTCAAACTTAGTATTCCGTTTAGTTACTATCATTGCATCAAATACGAAGTTTTCGGGCAAAATCAATTGACTAGAAGTACCACTTTACTGCTTTGTTTTTCTCCTCAGTTATCGCGATTTTGGCTTTTTTTCACGGCTATTAGCGACTAGTTACTTTCTCTTACTCATAGTAAGAGGAAGTATTGTAATCGTGTCAAATTTTCGATATCTAGTTTTCACCGGAAATATCCGTATTGAGGTCCCCTGAGTCCAAAAAAGTGGTTTTTAGCAAATGGTCTCTGTGTGTGTGAACAGCATAGCTCAAAAACGAAAAACCGTAAAAAGTTGAAACTTGATATTCCGTTTAGGAATCACCATGGGATCTGACAATAGTTATCTGTCAAAATTCCTCTACCGGAAGTACCACTTTACTAGTTGGTTTTTTACTTTTTTTGCGTTACTCAAAAATGGCTCCAACGATTTTCTTTGAGCTTAGTACATCAACTACATATACAAGGAGCTACAACTTTTATTTGAAACATTTCCCTGGGAAAATTCAATTAAGGGAACTTTAGGGGGAGCGGTGGGGTTAGGTTAACCTCTAAAGTGTTATTTCAGTTTATTACACAATTCGGTCATTTAAATAATGTTAATTAGAATTAAATATGTTGTTGAAATTCTGAGTTTGAAAAAAAATCGGATAACCGGAAGTGCGTTTGTTTTAACACTTTACTAAATGATTTTTTCACTTTTTCGCGATTTTCTCAAAATGGCTCCGACAATTTTCTTGAAACTTCTTATATAAACTAAACATACAAATACCTAAAACTTTTATATAAAACATTTCTCTGGGAAAATTCATTTAAGGGCACTTTTAGGGGAGGCGGGTTACTTCCTGTAAAGTGGTATCATAGTTGATTATGTACAACTCTGTCATCCAGACGAAATTAATTACAAATAAATAGATGACCGAAATTCCGAGTTTGAAGGAATTCAGCAAACCGGAAGTGCGCTTTTATTGAACAGTTTTTTTCAGTTTTCGACAAATTCCATTAAATTTGTCACACAAACTATAAAATTTGTCAATTATAATTTTGAGAACTGGATTAAGAGAAAGTTGTGTGAGTGTTTCACACCAGATTTTTTTTAAATAATTTTAATAATAAAAAAGGACTTCTGTGTTGTGTGGAAATAAAAGATTACTTAGATTGTGTTGAGAATCAATTTGTCGTAGGATATAAAGTTAACTTGAGAATGGAATTGTGTTTTTGATATTTTATGTATTATTTTTTATTATTTTACAAAATAAAGATATTGGAAGTTGCATAAAGACTAATTAGGAATTTTTAGATGAGATAACCAGTAACACGTAACAATATAAATAGACCGTTCGCTAAAAACATTTTTTTCGTCTTCAAGGAATCTCATTATCAACATGTAATTCTGGCGAAAATTCAATAGCGAAAATTTAAAATCATCGCAATGCTTTCGCTTACTAGAAAGTAAGCGATTTTCTAGAAGGAATATTTTAATAAAAAATTTTTTGTTACTAAATTTGCCTCATTGGGCGAAGTCGTTCATTGAGTGAACATCTATGGACAGTAATGCCGCTGGGGTGGAGCGCGTGTCCGAAGTATACGCGGGTCACTTTCTAGACCTTTTAGGTACCCATAATTGGTAATATGAGCGAGCAGTCCTGTTGTGGATGACAGTTGCCAACTCCTCGTGACAGGTGGACGGTAATCAATCGTGCAACTGACAAGGGTCTTTGATAAAGCCGTCAAAAGTAACACCTTCATGTCGCTCATGTCACCCACTGTCTTATCTCTATTCATCATACTGTCGAAGGGCGTAGCCAAGATCTATGTCAGGAGGGTACCCGTCAACTAGATTTAATGGGAAAAGGGCTGATAGGAATCATCCTCACACATTCATTCCTTAATATTTTCCAATCTAGATAAACTAGGGGGGGAATTCCATTAAAAAAAAATAATATATGTCACTTCTCTGAAAAATTTTGAAATATGTACCCCCTAATAAATTAGGAGTATATCAGAACCTTATAACCAAGGGAGCTTACAGCTATATAAATACTGCCTTGAACAGTAGTGACTGATTTAGAAAAAACTACGTAATTGATTCTGAATAAAATATCTTAACTTTTTTTTTTTTTTTTTTTTTTTTAATTTACTTTCTTTGGATTGAATTTGAACCATTCATGTTTTCGCAAATCAACAAAAATCAGCAACTACTTAATAGTGTTGACTGACAAATATAAGTACGCAAGTATTAGACCGGAAATAATAGAAATTTTACCTCATATAATTGTGTTTATTCTACATGCTATACAGGATGTTTATAAAAATATCGCTTCATTATATTTTTATATATCCAACTTCGGATGAATTAATTACTCTAACAGAATATTTTCAGTTTCAAATTCTCGCCATTTAGATTTATGAACTTAAATATTTTTATTTTTAATTATTAAATATAAATTGTAACTGAAAATTATTAATAGATAAATCCAGAATTTCTGAAAACGATTATAATTTTAGAAATGCAGCAAAGGAAAAATAGTTACGTGAGAATGTTAACATCTTTTAATTTTATAAAACAATGAATGAAATATTTTTATTACATATAATAATCCAACCCGGATTATATTAATCTTACGTGCACAACAAACAATTATCTGAATAATATAAAAATTGCAAATGAAAACTGTCAATATTTTTAACAGATTTTATTTTTATACTATTCAATTGCCTTTCTCTCAGCTTACAATTTCTCAAAATAAATAATACAATTTGGCTCTCATGTGATGTTCTCATTGTTTTTTTTAAAAGAGCAAAGGTTTATCCCGTATACATTTGTATGTGTAAGTATGTGATTGTAATTCTATTTTTAGTAAACAAATTCCTTGGGCAAAAGCCGAATTGTTTCTCATTTAGTTTCGTATTTATCGTTTGCCTCAGCTATAAACATATTATAATTTAGAATATTAAGTTTAAAACAAAGATTTGTTTAAATTGTTTTAACTTGGAATTATAAAGTGATAAAATTCAAATTTTAAAAGCACTTTTTGTTTATTTAAAACGTTTCTATTTCAATTTGTTATTTTTGTACTTCTCTCAGCGCTATTATCAGGGCCCGGCTCTAAGAAGCGCCCATGGTGACTACGCAACGTTCTATAATGGGAATCTCATTAAAATTAATATAATATTCAACCCTTTTACTTTCTCTTAGTGCTGATCGTGAAGTATTGCGATTGTGTAAGTATTTTCGATAGGTAAAGTTAAGAAAGACGACGCACATTTCAAAGTTATGCCCTGTATCAAAATATAGGAGATATATGAAAGAGGTAATGCTTATAAAACATATACGCCAACTACTATTATCTACAAAAAAAAAAATGTTACTTTTCGAAGAAGAAAAATCATTTTTATTGTCCGGCAGCTTATTTCTGCCTTACAATATTACAGTATAATACAATATGCACTTTTACATACTTCTATAATTAGCTGCTTGTGGTAAGTACGTCTTGCGGCAGTTTTGGTTTCAGTCTTCGTTGTGCTGTTATCAGTCCAAGTCTGTGTCTGACCCTGCTTCTGTATTGGGTAAGGTGTCTAAAAAATTTTGTGTTGTCTTTCCATGAATTCTTTTAAAATGGTAATTGCAGCTTCCTATTGGCAGCTCCTATTGGAAGATCTGTAGTTTGTTTAGAGCAGTCTTGTTGAGTCCATATCCATATCAGGATAGGCGTACGTTAGTAGCGGTCGAAGTATAAAGGTGTAGAGAAGTCTAGAGCATTGTAGTTTCAGTGGTGTACGACCCGCCATAGCTCCTAACTTAACTCTATCATGTTTTCACAGTTTATACATTTTTTGAGTCCGAAAAAGTGGTCCGAAAGTGATTTATGTGTGTGTATGTGTAGATGGTCAGCATAACTCAAAAACAGTAAATCGTAGAAAGTTCGAACTTGATATTTTGTTTTAATTGCTAATGCAGAATACGATAATAAGGTTTTGATCCAAATCGGTCTACCGGAAATAACAATTCAGTGAATGGATTTCTGTTTTTTGCAATTATCTCCAAAATGGTTTCCAAGATTTTTCTTTAAACTTTGTATATTAAATACACATATAAAGAGCCTTAAGATGGCTACAGACTATGCATGTATTCGCTATTCGTGATGCGTAATGCGTGAATCGCGGGCAGTTCACGAATAGTGTGTAGGGACTTGTTTGTTAACAATCGATTCGTAAACAACATGATTCTTGTGTGCACAGTAAAGAGCGGTAAATTGACGAATATCAAAGGCTGTGCATCAACACGAACCGCTGATTCGCCAAAGTTCGGGCTGTGTTCGTAGTTAATTCATCCATTCGTTGTGCGCGCTAGTTTGTTCGAGGGGGTTATGTTTACATTTAATTCCGCGTTCTTGTTTTTTTTTT
The DNA here is from genome assembly GCA_011037195.1 of Triatoma infestans. Lineage (NCBI taxonomy): Eukaryota > Metazoa > Arthropoda > Insecta > Hemiptera > Reduviidae > Triatoma > Triatoma infestans. Next base: position 161,835 of record JAAEAF010014925.1, on the reverse strand, counting down.
TTTAAGGATAATTAAAAACAATGGCAAGAAGATAACAGGCAAGAATACGAGTGGTCTGATGTACGCTTTTTCGTATAGAACTGACTCCAGAGAATGAATCGTATAAACTTAATAATTACCTGTCTCTATTTTTGAATAATGATACACTCCACCATCTGCGTTTTTTCCGTTTGTTTAAAAACTTATTCTTCTTTTGCGCCATGATTATAAAAACAGCACTAGCTATTGCCGGATATCGTCACTCTCCATATTTTCAGAGCAGAAATATGTACATACAATTTAAAAATAATTTACATATACCTACTGAAATCATTAATATATAGGCTTTGCTCGTGCTCACAAATTTCTGTGAACTAATTTGAAACTGCGAACGAACATCGATAAATCACGCATCACGCATACGAATCTTGAACAAACGCATATTCTGTATGCTCTGTTTGCGAATTATACGAACTGGACGAATCAGGCATCGCGCATCACGAATCGCGAATACATGCACAGTCTGTAGCCTGCTTTAAGAGTTACTGATTTATGACGAATTTTAGAAAATAGAGAAGAATTTAGGCGCCTTGATATGTAGATGTGCGGTTAATGGTGTGTGTAGCGCAAGTAGAGAGGTATATTGCGTGGTATTGAATTCGATTCCGATCTTGTCCTTAGATTGTGTAATGTATTAAAACGGGAGTTTTATTTTAATGTATGTTTGCCGCCTCCGTCCAGGCCACCTAATCGGTCGTTGGAAGTAAAGCCCGGCTGCGAAAAATGCATTACCACTACCATTACTTTACAGTGAAGTTTATATTATCAAGACTTAGTGAAATCTGAAAGAATATAAGGTTTTTTTTCATATTGCATGTAGCTTCAAACATACTTTGCATGTTCTTATCTGATTAGACTTAATATTACTGTATCTTTTGTCAACTGTATTTAGGATACATTATATTTTGTTTAGAGAAAATTGTAGACATTAACCTTGATTTTATCCTAAATATCTTTCTTCAACTAAACATTTTACTTGGTAGCATCAGCTATTATAGGAAACATGAGATTTATAAATTTAAATCTCATTTAAAAGGTGTACTGTGTTTATTGAGTCAGAGTAAAAAGCACAATCTGGAACACTCCAGTACTAAATCAATGTATTAATATTTTTTTTTATACTGAGGCAACTTAGTTTATTCAGTAAAAAATTCTTTTTTTGTTTCGCTTTTCGGACACAATTAGATGACAAATTTGGCTCAAGAATAATAATTGGATTCGAATTTTGAAAGATTCAACCTATTTCTACCAGCAAACATTAGAAAAATTTGATTGGCAATGAAAATCAGAGGCGAAAGTGGAGGTCCCCACTCAAACGGTCTATATTGACCTCTTGAAAATCAATGTAAATTAATTTATTATTTTATTATTTAGAAGAGGAATCAATGTAATATCATATTTGGAGGTTGGAAGGTGATATTTCCTCCTCCGATGCCTGGTATGACCCAGTTTGTAAACATTCTCTGAATGATAGCGTGGCAAATACAACATTTACTGATTTGGAGGAATCTCCTTCTTCTCATAGAAACTGCAGGCTTCATCAGGTATTAAAGCCTAGCTTCTTCAGATATCCACTGAGTCTTCAAATCCCTATGAGGTAACTCGTAGGCTGCAAGCCTTAGATCTTTTCCGGTCACTGTTTCTTATTCTCTGCCTCAATTCCGGAAAGATATTTCAAAGCCAATTCTTTCTTATAGGCCCTCTAAATAATATCTTGACCCTAAAAATGAATAAGCTAAAAGCAGTGTACATTCAAAGCAAAAAGACAATTATATGGTATAAAGTTGGGAAGGTTGCTCGTTTACTTACTATTTTAGCTCGCGGTTAGTATTTATTCCTGCTTGGTTTAATTTATTTTATGTTAAAGTATTTTTATAGAAAGAAATGTTTTTTCTTGTAAACATTGCATATTTCCTAAATAATTATTATATATAATTTCCCAGCACAGTATAGTATTTTTTGAACGTTTATGTACTCGACGATTTTTCGTATTCATTTCACTAAAATCAAACTGTAGTTCCTTCAATTACCGAGGTTCAAGAAATTTTTGGTCGATCTATATCTTCCTCCTCATTTGTAAATTCTTTTAGAAAAGAATGGTCACTTATTCCACTAAAAGTTTGCTAAATTTTCCTTTTCAGATTGTCGGCTAACTCGTTACCCTTTATGCCCGCATTCATTGAGTTTGCTTAGGCATTTCCAAACCTTTCCAGACTGATGATCCATTATCTCAGTGTCTGAGTAGAGGCAGATCTATGATTTCAATCCTTTGTTTTAAGATCAAATTGGACATACCTCCACAGAGCTTCAACTTTGTAAGTTATAAAACTTATACAAGCTAAAAAAATTAGTTGCCTAGGGCCAAAGAAGAAACTTATACTTTACTTTTATAAAAATAATCATATCTAGAGATTTTCGCGAATTTAAAACATGATCATATCAATTAGCTCGTATAAGCTTCAGCTCTCAGAATTTTTAATAGATGGTTAATTAGAATTAAATTCTGAATGACTTTATTTGGTTTTCCAAAATTTCAGGTCGCAAAAACTCAATGTATTTAAAATTTGCACTAAACACTCACTTTTTTTTTTTTACATTTTGTACAAGTGTTAGAAGCAGGCTAAAAAAGCAAATGTTGGCACAGTTCCACATAAAGAAATTTAAGGTTAAAATTCTGATAAAAAGCTTTCATGGAAAAAGCCACATGAATAACAGTTTAAATTTTGACTCAAGGGCCTAAGATAATGAAATGTATAAATAGAAGATAGATGTTTAATTCATAAGGGTTCTGTACAGGCAATAGTGATGGCAAATCACTATAAGAACCAAAATTGGAGCGGATAGCAAAATATCCCAAATGCTTTGATAGTTCAAGGACAAATTTCTAATACAAAAATGCGAGGGTGGAGAATTCCATACTTGCTTAGGGAGACCAAGAGATTAATAACACGCGGCTTAAAGTGTACATACATCCATTGTGTCAAACATAACAAAATATTAAAGTCTGTTGATGTAGAAGATTCGTTTCAATTTGACATGCAATAAATGTTGAGGATATCAGAGCCCTCGCCCAAATAGACAATTAAGAACGTGTCGTAGAGAGACAATAGAAGTTGAAAAAGAAGAAAACCTACATAAATAGTGATGATGGAATCCGTCTCAGAAAGGATATGACAGCATCTTATCAGAGAAAAGAGGGAAACAAAGAAAGAGATAATAACAGTTTTCAGAGAAAAACAAAGTTGTTTTAAAAAATAAGGTGCTCTCTCTTTAGAAATGACCGGCACTTTTTTCCTTAACATCTACTTTGTTTATACTTATTTAATAGAGAGAGCGCTGGCAGGCTTGATGAATGAAATAGACTATGGCATAGTTAGTCAGCCTCTTAGTATGTTAGTAGTGGAACAGTAGGAGTCAGTACTGAAGAGAGGCAAATAACACCCCAAATTATGATAACGTTAATAAAAAATAGTAACTAGAGGAATTTAGATTTGGTTTTATTGGAATTTAGCACGATTAGTAGTTGCAGGAATTAAATATTCCACCAACCTTAATGTCTTCGACCCATCAAATATTCCAAAATTATTCTACCTATCTTCTATATATATGGGCTTCTAAAGTACGCAATATTCTGTAACATTTGGGCTTTATACATCTCTGACCAGGATCCTCTCTTCATACGTTTGGGATCTTCTCCAGCAAAAACTCCTGGGAGTTGATCACTTCTATTGGACCGTCAATTAACTGTAATGTAATTGGTGGAGTTATGGTTGTTTTAGGTTGTGTAGTGCTGCACGAGCAATTTTGAAAGATATGTTAGAGAGAGATGCTTAAGAAATAATGAAATATAAATCACTAGTTTAAAATAAATATATTAACTATAAATGAATTTAGATACTTTATAAAATAACAATTTTAAGTTAATTGTAATAAATGAAAAAGCTTATAATAATACACAAAAACTCTTGCATTTAAATATTTTTGTAGCTAGATTGGTTTTAAACACAAATGTCCACTGAAGCTGAAATGGTGACGTTCTGTATGCGTAGGACGATTGTTGAACTGCTGAATATGACTGGTTAGTACTGGATCCGTTATAATATGTACGTCCGGAGGGCGTTTTAAAGGAGTGGATTGTCTTGCCCTTTGCCTTGAATAGCATTGACCTCAGTCCCTTCACATTATTATGCTTAAAATCTTTTTAAAACCACAATATTTCCATTTTCCAAAATTATTCAATATTTCCGTTTACTTTTTCCATTAAATAACCATACTTTATAAGATACTGTAGATTGAAATGCAGCTCTTCTCAAGGCATATGATGAAGAATTATGAAGCAGCCGGATTCAAGGATTTCTCAAAGAGAATCTATTTCCCTTACAACATTAACTTTGTGAAATCCTTCATTCATAGTTCTCTGTTTTGATGGATATGGATATTATATTAATTTATTGATAGGAAAGTGAACGGCTATTTTATTACATGTTGTGATCTTCTTATGAAATGTGAAAATATTTAATTAAATAAATTTCATTCATCTACGATCCTCTTATAGGAGTTTTATGTATAAGTTTGGTTTCCCACGTTAATATTTTCTCTCTTCTATAAAATTAGAAAATTTCCTTGTATAGCATTTTTTATTAAAATTCAAATTTTCTAGCTTTATTAGTGCTTAATTTGTTGAGTTAACTTACCTTCTCAGCACAGAAGGGAAAAATAAAATTCTTTGTCCTAAACTTCAATTTTTAGTAGCTTGAATAAAAGATGAATAGTGTAGGAAAGTATTATCAGAATAATATAAATATCTTTTTTTATTATTGATAAACCTAGAAGAAGAGAAGAGTAATACAGTAGTAACAAGTAGATGTATGTGGGCGGTGTAAGAGTTTGTGAGGAGGTGGAATCTCATCCGATTTTACATTGAGTTAAGCGCTAATTCAGATTGTACGGTAAGCCTCTTTTAATGCGGATGAGGTTGGATTGTAGTTGTATAAGGGACATCATTTCATGGCTACATTAACATTTATTCTACTGCCTGTAATAAAAATGAAAGAATTTTCTATCAGTGACGTGGATTATGTTATAAGGAAGTTTATATTTGGTATACCATATCAGGTTTATTTTAAGTATCTTAATCTATCCAATATTGTCTTTTTTACAATGAGTTAAAAAAAAACTATTACTTGTCAAATCTGAAAATGATTTGAATAATTCTTTATGGATAGTCTGTTAAATTCTCAAACTAGTATCTCTTTTTTTATTTTCTCTCACGCCAAGTTATAGGAAGTATTGCGATTATGTTAAATTTTCGAAATTGAGTTTTCTCCGGAAATACTTGTTTTGAGGTTTCCTGAGTAAAGAAAAAATATTATTCCGAATTGTCTGAATATGTGTGTAATAGAATATCTAAAACATGAAAAATCGCAGGAAGCTTAAACTTGATATTCCATTTACGTAGGTATAACTACCACCTCATCAGAATGTTCGGGCAAAATCCATCAACTGGAATTGCGTCTTATTTAAACTTCGTATGCTATTTACACACATAAGTGCCTATCACTTTTAAAATACTTATCTCTTTTACAAATATTTTTCAGGGAAATTTATTTTTTAGTGAGTTCTGGAGAAACAATGTAGTCATGGTTGCCTCTAAAATGTCACTGCAATATAATATATAATTTTACCACCTATATATAATATTAATATATATTAGAAGTATTGACAGAATTCCAAATATGAAGACAATTGAAAGTGCGACTCTTACAGAATGGGTTCTTGAGTTTTTTCCACGAACGGCTACGATTTTCTAAATTTCATTCCATAAGTTTGGTTTCCCACTTTAATGTCTTCTCTCTTCTATAAAATAGAAACGCCTACGAATCTGATGTGCTCACTCACTGCACAGATAATATCTAATTCATCACTCTGTCATAATCCCAAAAATCAGAATCTCCAAAAACCTTTTAGTAAAGTGGCACTTAAATGTTGACGGATATTGATCGAAACTTACTGACACTCCCCAAAAGACGTGCAAATTAAGTCCTTTAATTCCTTTGTCTTCAGAAAAAAAAAGTCACAAAAGTAGAAATTTTACTGTGACTTTTTTTTCTGAAGACAGAGGAATTAAAAGGACTTACATCTTTCAGGATATACAAATGATAAAAAGAAGGAAGTCACCCAAGAATAATATGGAAAGTTGTCAAGTGATGACATAAGAGCGTGGAAATAAGGAATTGGAAGGCTGTAATATTCAGTATTCTATACTCTCACATAATAGTGAAGATAACAATCAACAATCTTTGATAGTCCATATATAAGGAAGGAATAATTATTATTTTTAATGGGTGCCCAAAAGGGCGGAACCTAAGCCAATATGGATCTTATCCCTCCACACAAAAAAATAAAACTAAAAAGCCTCCCGCCCCAGCAATCTACCGCTCTGGTTACAATAAAGTTTTAAGATATCATTGATTACCGAGGATTAGATCTTACCAATTTTGTGAAAATGACTGGCTTACCCAAGAGTGTCCAGTCAATATACTTATCAGGACTATCAATAATTATATCCTACTCAGGAAAAGAAGATACTTAAGCCCCCTCTATCCTAGCCCATTTATAAACCGCTTTCTTGGAGGCACCCGCCTTTCATTTCTCTTGCCAATTCCCTCCCTATTCCACCACTGTTTAATTTCCTACTTGCAAAATTGCTTGGTGACGGCTACTTCTGGCTCGGGAATAACGTAATGAGATCCCACCTTATCCAATTCGTCCGCTCTTTACCGGGTGCCTGGATGCCCAGAAGGGTCCTAACGAAGATGACAATCATTGATATTCCATATTTCCACAAATTTGATAAACAAACAACGCTAACTTTTGCTTTGATAAGAAGAGATCCTTAAACTTTGACCAAGTCTCTATTATTCCTACACTGACTTATCCTCCGCAGGCCCCCTATAAGTACCTATTCCATGAAGGTTGGGTATCTACCAAATGTGGTTTCGTGTGTGAGGTAATAAGAATGCCTGCAGGAATCTCAGAACACATAAGGAATTTACTATTCTATTCCAATTAGAAAAAAGAAAAGAATGTAAAAATGAAGGGCGCTAATAATGGCCATAAGTCGTCGATGCCCCCCCCCCAAATGTAAAAATCCATATTAATTTGCATTATATTTTAATTAATCTAAAATAAGAAAAAATTAAATTAAATTGTTGTGCAAATAAGAAAATTCATTTCAATAAGTCATAAAGGAAGAAATACATCCGTCTGGGCATGCTCTGTTTTGGATCATCAGTCAGGCTTATCAAGATTGTGTGAAAACATTAATTCCTTGTATTAAAGTTTCTGTCATATAGTACATCAACTCATTGTATCAGAGAGTTTATTATTATTATTATTATGTTTGCATATCTCATAACTTTAAAAAGAGGAAGTCAATTTTTATATACCAGACTTTAGATTATCACTTCCGGCCAGAGATACATAATCTCAGCCCAACATTACTGCAAAATTGCCCACATTCCTTCAATATCATAATTCAAGAAATAGAAAAATATATAATCTTTTCTAAAACAAACAGTTAATAGATAACTATACCACTAACTGTTAATATCTCTTGATAGATTAAAAACTTTTGATATGAAAAGTACGAAAGAATACTAACTTAATTTTTATTAATTCTTTTTATTCTTAGAAAATGAATCCTAATCCGCAAATCGTAATTAAACTACACAAATAATTTTTGTTGAATAACATTTCTCTGTTAAATTGGAATAAAAATTAGCAAGGAAGAAGGAAAATGGAACGATTTTCAAATGTATATTTGAAGTAATAAATAAATGTTAAAAAATAATTGTAAAAAAATCATTTACATTATTTACAAAATAGACGCCAAAGATGTTGGCCAACTACTAGCGAAGTCCACTTCTTTTTATTTTTAATTCCATCTGCAGTAGTGCTATTTTGGCATCATGTTCTTCTTTCTGTTGCTGTACTTGCAATTCCAATAATTCCATTTTCTTACTATGTTCAATTCTGTTATTAGTAATTTCTTGATTTATTAACTGTATTTTCCTTTCCCAATAAATTCTATTTAAATCTATTTCAGTTTCCCTTTTCTTTTTTTTGGCAATCGTATATTCAATAAGTTCGTCTTGAAGTGTTTTATCATCTTCTTTATGAGCTAGTTCTTCAGAAACTAATTGAACGTCAGTATTTTCTTCATTGAATGACACATCAGGTTCAATTGTAACAATATTTGAGGTATCTTCTTCCTGCAAAATATTAATGAACTATCTTTACAATATACTGATGATGTACTTCATTTAAATCATAAAAGATGGCAAAAATGATATTTACTTGTTTTATCTTAAATTCTCCACTTGCCTTCAGAAGTGATTCGGATTTTCTATTTTTATTATGTAATGTAATATCATTTTTCACCTCTTGATACGAATCTTGAATATTTTGGGATCTGTTCATGAATTCTTGCCCCTATAAATATTTTTTTTACAAATTAAAAATTTCAATATATTGTAGATCATGTTACAAGAAGTCCAACTAAACTTACTCTTTTAGTAACAAGATGTTGTTTTCCTACTCTTTTAATGTTATCATAACAATGTTTTAAGTTCTTTTCATCTCTCTGACGTTCTACACAAGCATTGTATTCTAAAGTAATCTTTCTCCAAGCATCTTTTTTTTGTTTGTTTGTAACTGAGTCGGTCCTCTTTTTATCCACTATATTCCTGAATTTACTGATTATATTAATTAGTTGAGTCCTTTCCCTGTCAGTGAAATTGTACCCTCTATTTTTAGGCATATCTAAAAAGCTACTAAAGTAAAAATAAATATAAATATAGGTAACAAAAAAATCTTTTAATAATTTAATTTCAGTTTTAAATGAATAATTTTCTTTTCATAGCCAACCTTATAAAAGTTGAAGTCTTGAAGTTATTCTTTCACATTTTGTTAATTCTGGAATTAACATTTTAATTTCTTAATATAAAGCCCAATCGGTGTCACCATGTTTAAAAAATAAATTTATAATTAGCATTTTGAGGGGATATCAACCTTAGGAGAATGTGTAGATGTTTGTTAACAACTTATCATTCTAAACCAAATTGTTTTAAAAATAAATGTCTTTTTCCTTCTAACTTTAAGTTTTATTGGAAAATTATCAAAATTCACAAGCTTTAAAAAATTAATTTGCAGATATTTTAAAGAACTTCAATATGTATCATTTTATCCGCCGTAGCGTGCTTTATTTTCTTGGTTCTGACCGGTTTCAGATTCCCATCTATCGTCAGAGTAAGGTTATCAATACTTGTGGAGAGTTGACTTCAACCTAAGATTTCTGTCACGCACCACACTGATTGTCAGTATCAAGAAAATGATGAATGCTACGACGGATAAAAGAAAGATGTTACCCAGCATTAAGGCCACAACTACATAATATTCAACTTCAAATATGTAAAAGTGTATGATTAAAAAAAATATTAAACAGTTCATATTGTTTAGAATGATAAGGTTAGATTAGGCATTGTTATTAAAAAGACAGTACTTACCTATTCACAAATATGGCAGACCATACTCGGAATCTACGGATCCCTGAAATTTTATTCAGGCCCAACAGAAGAAAAAAAGTACATATTGGATGATTCTCTTCAATCAATAGGTGATCGAAAGTTAAGATTGTGCATAAAAAATAAGGGAAATATCTACACACTGCAACTTAGTTAAAAAAAAAACTACATAATTTCTGACAGAACTGTCATATAATTTTTTAATGAATTTGCATAACTCTGAAAAGAATTTAATTACATATCATTCCATATAAGATACATCATGCTATAATTATAATATAGCTTTAAGATGATTACCTACCTTCATTTTACCGCTATGTTGCCATGACAACAGCCGTGTGAATTGATCTTCATTTATGAAATTATGTATATATGTATCAGAATTCAGGTTTTACCCAACAGGGAATCATTTTTGGTTCCAAATTCAGTATCTGATATCCTGAAAGAATTTCAGCTAATTAGTAAAAAATTAAATAGTATATGAGAGAGATAAAAGCAGATTTCAGTTATTAGCAACTACTATACATATATATTATATGTATAAGTAGTTGCTAATAACTGAAATATTATTGAGGTTGCTATATGTATGTGTATAAGTAGTAATATACACATACATATATTATATGTGTATAAGTATACATTAACCATAAGATCTCAATAAACTAGATTTAAAGAATGACAGTGATATGCAATTCTTAACATTTCGGTAAAAATTTTGTTATATATAGGCGCTCAATCAGAAAAAGTATTTCAAAACAAACTATATATATAATTAATATATATAAACTATATATATAAACAAACTATATGTATAATTTTAATAAAAGTTACAAATCTACAGTTTGAGAAAAAACAATGAGAACATAATATAAAATTACTATATACAATTTGAATTGTTATTATAAAATGACTTTGAGCTTGAAATAAAGTATTATGCTTTTTGAAAACAATTATAAGGCATATAATCTAATTAACTTATTGAATATAATGAATAAAAGGGCCAAAACTATCATAAGCAAAGCAAAAGCAATAAAAATTCTAATAAGAACTATTTGTATATATGGTGCTTCCAAACTAATCTTATCTATTATCAAAAGGAAATTTTTACTCACTTTCATAAGTAGGTAATAAACCATTGAATAAAAACTAAACTTTCATAATGCTTAAAAGCACAAGTAAAATCAACATGCCCCACTCACTGTGTACGAAAATATAGTAACCTCCTCCTGGTACATCTCCCGCTAATCAATGTTGCCAACAATGTTGCCAACCTTAGTTAGTATAGCTACATTGACCAATCCGGTTTTTTACTTTCTCTTATTAATTATGTCTAAGTGGGGTTCCTCTCCAAAGACTTAATGCTTCTTATTTTCTACAAACTTTATTTTTTTTAAGCTATAATTTAAAGTGTCTGTCGGCTATGTCTGGATTAACGAATGAAGTAGTACTTCCTCTGTCTAGTAAAATTTTCAAATTTTTGTCAAAGTAAATGTATGGTAAGCAACTACCTTCAGAATGAGTCATTAAGTAATATTCTGGGATTGGCCGGTATCGTCTAAAAAATGATTTTCATTAGTTTGTTTTGTTTGTTCATCATTCGTAGTTTCATTTTTGTTGTAGAATTCTTGGGCTGACTAATTTGTTGGTTGATTGGTAGCGTTTTGTGTAAAATAATTATGGGGTCTAGGAGTTTGTCTAGTAGAGATAGACATGGGTGTTGGATTATTTTTATTCAAGTAGGTATTAGGTCTAGGTGCTTATCTAGTGGAGATAGATATGGACGTTGGTTTGTAAGTCATCTTTTGGTTCTGTTGACGTGGTGTTGGAATAGGGTTTATGGGACCACTAGGGAAATGTGTTTTAGGTGAGAATTTGAAAAAATTGTTATTACGCATTAATGTAGTTTTGTGAGTTATTGGATTGAATTTAACGTCTTGAGTATTTAGTAATTTTAGATATTGGAAGTCATTTCTCAGAAGACTATCCAATTCTACTAATGTTTGTGAGTTGCGCGTTGCTAGGTGTTCCTTAACGGGTCTTTCATAAATATAATTATGTGTAACATAACAAGCTTTTCATTTTGGTTGTATATTATAGCAGCATTATAGCTTTCTAATGAAAGTTTTTGTTTACATTGTTGGAACATTTCGGTTATGTCATGAACGTAATCAGCATGATTTTTATTACATTTTCTATACATTATGTCGAGTAGAATACTGGTAGAATTTTGTTTATTCGAAAATTTAGAAATTAAAAAGTGTTTTAATTGTTGCCAGTTGACGAAGTTTTGTTCTTGTATGATTTTTGCGGCTTTATCTACTAATTTACTTTTAATATGACTGAATGGTATAAAGTCTTTAAATTATCAGAAATTTTGGATGTAATGGTGTCAATTAAATTACTAATTTCTTCGACTCCGCTTATGAAAAACTTAATTGCTTAGGACTACCATTAAATGTTCCGATTGTATCAGTATATGCTTTAATTTCCGTTACAGAATTCATGTTGGGTGGTTTGTAATTGTTAATAATTAATTGATCTAATGAATTGATTGTCTTCAATTATAATAAATTATAATTAGAATTTTTTTCTAGATGAATTAATTGAATGCTAAAATAAAATACTTCAATTTAAAATAATTACAATACACTTGAATGAAATTAAAGTTCAAAATTAAGAAAATATAAATTAAATATTGCTCACAAAAAGAACATAAGGTGTACCACATTCGATGGTTCCTTGATGTTAATTCCTAGATGTCTTGTGTAGAAGTTAAATTTGAAGAAAGTTCGTGACTATTTCGCGGTCAATTAACGTTAAAACGAAATTCAATTTGCTTTTGAATTTTGACCGGTCTTACCCGACTGCACCAAATTCAATTTAAATTTAATTAAGTCACTTTTTAAAAACAAATTTATTTAGTAGACATACAAACTTATATAATATACGCTTGAATAAGTGAGATGTTACCAGTACGACAGACAAACAGGAATTCTTTATATATCATCTCTCAGAGAGATGCTAAGTACAAACTGCTGATAATATTTCTAGGAACAACAAGTGCTAGTAGCAGCTGTTCACTAGATAATTAAAAGATTAAACAAATATAATAATATAAGTTGTATGTATGTGAACAACATAGCTCAAAAACGAAAAATCGTAGAATGTTCAAACTTGATATTTCATTTAGATATCACCATGGGAGAGTAGGTTATCTGTCAAAATTCCTCAACCGCTTTACCACTGGAAGTACCACTTTATTGAGTGGGTTTTTCACTGTTTTGCTCGAAAATGGTTCCGAAGATTTTCTTCAAACTTGTTACACCAACTACACATACAAAAATTTACAACTTTTATTTATAACATTTCTTTGGGAAAATTCATATAAGGGCACGTTTGGAGATGGTCGGGGTTAGGTTTTCTTCTACAGCGCTATTTCAGTTTACTATACCATTCTGTCATTTAAATAATATTAATTTGAATTAAATATGTTGTTGAAATTCCGAGTTTGAAGAAAATCAGAAGACTGGAAGTGAGTTTTTAGTGAAAAGTATTTTTTTAATTTTCTTCTATTTTTTCTAAGACGTCTCCAACGATTTTCTTTAAACTAAATATGTGAAGTACACATATAAAGAGGTACAACATTTATTTGAAACATTTGTTCGGGTAAACTCATTTAATATTCTGGGATTGCCGGTATCGTCTAAAAAATGATTTCATTAGTTTGTTCATCATTCGTAGTTTCATTTTTGTTGTATAATTCTTCGGCTGACCAATTTGTTGGTTGGTTGGTTGCGTTTTGTGTAAAATAATTGTGGGGTCTAAAAGTTTGTCTAGTAGAGATAGACATGGGTGTTGGATTATTTTTATTCAAGTAGGTCTAGGTGCTTGTCTAGTGGAGATAGACATGGGCGTTGGTTTGTAAGTCATTTTTTTGGGTCTGTTGACGTGGTGTTGGGATAGGGTTTTGGAGGAGGGGGAGGATTATGTTTTCCTCTAAAGTTCTATCTTATTATTATTATTATTATTATTATTATTATTATTATTATTTGTCTGTGGAGAGGGACCAAATCCTACGCTATCCAAAGTCTCACTGGGCCTATATAGCTACCCCAAGAAAAACAACAACAAACCGGGTCTAGAATGAAAATCCAGACCCGAATCTAATCCATCTAAGATTCACCGCAGTCCGAATAAATCGGACACTAAACTTAAGCGGAAATAGCCTAAGCTCCTCCACAGGCATCCTATTCCGACCAAAGTCCTAAACCTCACAACCCAGGCAATCATTCATAAGATGGATGGGTGTTTCCTCCTCCTTCCTCGGCATGAGCCCCATTATGTAGAGATGTCTCCTTAAACCACAATGTCCAGTAAGAGATCCAACCAGATGCCTGAGAGAGTTCCATGAAAAACACAGCAACGTCTCAGTAATGGCCTTGTCCGGACCCCCGATGAGCATTTTGGACTGCCGAGAACTAACTGAGCTCATCCAATAAGGATGAATGCTGTGAAGCTGTCTATGTCTGGAAGCCTGACAGACATGTGCCAGAAGACACGCCAACAGCAGGCTCGGGACCAATGAAAGGAAGAGAGGCGCCTAATTTGGCAAACCTATCCACCTCCTCATTCTCAAAAATTCCCATGTGACCTGGTACCCAGACTAGAAGCCATCCTTCAGAGAAGAAAGCTCTTCCAGTCTTTTTGAACATTCTAACACCAACCTGGAAGTGAAGACGCATGAACTCAGCGCCTTCAACGCAGCCTTGCTTTCCGAGCTGATACAAACACCTTTTAAGTTAGTGTTACGTACCATCTCATCCAAAACACAACACAGAATAGCATAAACCTCAGTCTGGAAGACCTGGTCCATTCAACGAGAGATACTGCCAAATGATCTCCGGTCTCAAAATAGACCGCAGCTCCAGACCTACCATCCATTCTGGAACCGTCCGTGTAACACCGGAAGTAATTATCAGGTATCATGCCAGACGGACCCAATCTTGACCAATCTTCCCTAGAGGGTAACCTGACACTGTAGGAATGCTCGAAAACAAAAGTCTTCAACATTCTATCAGAGGGAAAACCTGTAACAGGAACCTTAAAAAGCATCTTGCGATGAATGGTAGAGTGACAATATCGCTTACCCTGCCAAAAACCTGCCTGTTTAATTCTATAACAGGCTTTCATTGCCATAGTTTTCACCTCTACAAAGAGCGGTGGAATTCATAATAAAGTCTCCATTGCAGCTGTAGGCGTGGTCCGCATCGCACCGGTCGCCGCCAGACAAGCCAAGCGTTGAATACCCTCAAGCAGCAGTTTAGCGGATCTTATCTCAATGCGACGCCACCAAACCACAGCCGCATATTTGGTTAACCAAGGTTAAGTGCTATCTTAGTTGGTTTTACAATTCTACCATCTAAACAAAATTAATTAGAAATAAATAGATTGCCAAAATTCCGAGTTTCAAGAAAATTAGTAAACAGGAAGTGCGTTTTTACTGTACAGTTTTTCAGTTTTTATGATTTTCTCCATAAGAACACCAACGAATTTCTTTAAATTTTGGTATACTAACTATAAAGTTACAACTACACATACAAAATTATAATTCAATTACAATTTTGAAAACTGGAGTAAGTGAAAGTTGTGTGAGTGTTTCACACTAAATTTTTGTTTTGTTTTGTTTTCATTATTAGGCTATTTAAAAAAAAAAAGTTCTATTGGTAATATTTCAAAGTTAAAAATTAATGTAATAATATGTTGGCTGATGTTGTCGTTTAGTTTTATAACTCTATGGTTTTTACAAAAAACAAATCACAAAATTGACTATAAATTAAATAATAAGCTTGTATTGTTGTATTACCTTTAAGTTATGTCAGTAAAGGCTTTAAGAATTGGCCTCTATCCATAAAAATACTTGTTTATAAATAACAAGTTGTTTCGTATCTTACGTGTCTTTTTAGCACTTGTTTTAAATTTATTATAATTCTCAGAATATTTTCAAACTCATTAATATTGTAATTTGAGGCGCAAATGGCCAATGTAGTCGATGCTCCCTCCCCTAAAATATATTATATAATTTAATTTGATTTAAATAATATAGTGATTGATAAATAAATAAACTGCTGGACAAAAGTATTGCATAAAATTATAAAATGATGTAATTTGAAGTTACAGTCTATTACTGTATTTTTTTTTATACAATCGTTGTAAATGAACTCTGAACCAAAGAGAAATAAGAGACTGAACCATTTGTTTATGTTTTTAAGTGACTAATTCACTGAACTCTTGAAAATTCAATAATAATCCCAGTTCTTTACTTCCACTGCTTGTGGTAATTTCTCTCTCCTACACATTTTTGTTTAGTTTTTTCTTATCAGTTCGTTTTTTTTCGCTTCTTGTTCTTAACATGCCTCTTCAAAGTAATTATTCGGAAAAAATTGCAGTATGTGTGGTGACATTACATGAGGAATGGCTAAATCAAGCAACAAGTTCTCGGAAACTACGAATGAGCCAATCAACTGTCTAAAGAATTTTAGCACGCTATAGGGAGACTGGTAGCTACTCCCGACGGCAAGTTACGGGCCGCCATAGAAGTATGAGAAGAACCCGGGCAGATGAGAGATTATTCAGCTGAAAGTCTTACGGAACAGGTTCGTCACTAGCAATCAATTACGTCACTTGATCGCTCATGTCGGTAATGTCCATATTTCAAGTAGGACAGTGAGAAGAGGGGTAAATGAAGCAACTTGGCTTCCAGGATACCCGCTACTGGCCCTCTTCTCACCAGAGCACATATAGTCGCCAGACTGCAATATTCACGAAAACATGTCAACGTGACGGAGACGTGTTTTATTCACAGATGATTCGAGATTCACCTATATTCTCCAGATGGAAGGATGAGAGTTTGGAGGCGTCAAGGTGAGAGATATGCAGAGGCTAACATTTCTCCAAGAGTGGCTTTTGGTGGAGGCGGTGTTATGATTTGGGGAGGTTTCGACGGACGTACAGACTTACATATCGTGGAAAATGGGACGCTAAATGCCTGGAAGTACCTTGAAGAGGTTCTTCAGCGATATGTTGTGCCAATCTCTGAAAGATTCGGTGAATGCAGGACAATGCAGACACTGCTCGAGTTGTCCTTGAGTACCTGCAGGATGTTGGGATTCGACCTGTGGCAGAAGTCCAGACTAAATCCAATAGAACACCTTTGGGACACAATTGGAAGACTGCTCAGACATCGCCTGATTGCCCCTAGCACTCTCAGGAAGCTACGTACATCAGTTATTGAAGAATGGAATGAGATTTCTCAAGAGGTTATCCAAAATCTAATCTCTTCAATGCCAAGAAGGCTTGCTGCAGTTATCAGATCAAGAAAAGGTATCACTAAATACTGTTGAAAAAAATGAAGAAGTGATAATAAATAAGAACCATTTTAATTTTGAATTTTACAGATTTTTTTGTTTTGAGCTTTATTTTTTATTCTGTGTAATATAACCAGGTTTTTCTTAAATATTTGGTAGTTGTTCTTTTTTTCCTTCGGATAGAGTTGAACAACTGAATCCATAAAAAAAAATACGAAATACCTTTCAACTTCGAATTACAATATTTTGAAATTTTATGCAATACTTTTGTCCAGCAGTTTATATAAATAGATACGTCGAAGGCTAAATTAGCTGGTTCATTTGTTGATTTTTGGCTTAGCAGTCTCAATACTTAACACATTTCTGAATCTCTCTGTTAACAATGGATTGGCATTTTAGTGCCACAGCTCACATCTTATTCTAAAGAACCAAAGCAAATCTTTTGGTGTTAATAAATCATTGTTCCGGTTGAAACTAAAGCAAAAAAAAAAAATTCATGGTTTTAGCTGCTAATAAAAAAATAAAAAAATCAGGCGTGAAACACTCACACATCTTTCTCAGTATTCCGTTTAATAAAATTATCTATATATAAAATGACAAATTTTCCTTAACCTTAAATGTTACGTATTTATCATAATATAAATATAAAGATGGTGGGGGATAAGTACCCACTGATTATACTAATCTTGGCAGGTAGAGAAGTGATGATTTTTATTATGGCCCAGTAGAGCGCTCTAAACACACTAAACCAATTACATATAAAATTTGAAATTAAGGCCACAATTCCGCACAACTATCCCCATCTAGAATAATTCTTTTTTGGAAAAATGTTTTAAATAAAATAATACGGTTTTTATTTGTGAAATTAGCATATAGGAAATGGTTATAGTTGTTTTCGAGAAAATTCAAAAAAAAAAACCTCAAACCCCTATTCTTTAAAGTCGCACTTATAGTTAACGGAATTTCTTCAAATTTGGAATTCTATCAATGCTTGCGATGTGTATTATCAATATTATATAGATGGTAAAACCATATTTATTATACTGAAGTGTGGTATTTTAGCGAAAAGCATAACGCTACTACTCCCTCCCCAAACCCCCGAAAATCAATTTCTTCTCAAAAAAAAGTTTCAATAAAAAGTGATAAGTATTTATGTGTGTAAATCGTATACGAACTTTAATGAAAATCGTTGAAACCGTTTACGATAAAATTACAAAAAACTGAAAAAACTTTCAGTAAAGTGGCACTTCCAGTTGGATGGACTTGCCTGAAATCTTCGTGTTTGGATGCTATGGTGGTTGCTAAATGGAATACCAACTTTAAGCTTCCTCACTTTTGCTTTTGAGATATTCTGTTAACGCACACTCACCTTATAGAACATTCGCTAAAAATATTGTTTTTCGTTTTTGAGTTCTGAATAAAATAGATTCAGATAAAAGATATTTTCAATTGACTGATTGATTCAATTTCGAATGTTTGGCACGATCGCAATAGTTCCTCTTATCAGTAATAAGACAAAGTAAAAATGCTTTTACATGGAAACAATTACATGAATTATTAATCTTATAAATCAACTTTAATAATCATATTTCATTTCTTCTGCATGTCTTCATCTGTTACATGTAAATTATTTGTCTTTCTATTATCTAATACTTTTTTTACAGTGTCATAATTAGTAATAAAATCTGCTCGCGAAATAGATTTTAAATACTGCATATCAACTTAAAGTGCAGTCCATACTAAGCCCTAAAAATTTGACAATTTGTGAATGAAAAATGAAATGGACAAAATGAGAAAATTTACAATTACTATGAAATATCATCTCCTGGGTTTTATCACTATTCAATTACGGTTTTATTGGCAAAACATTACGAGTCATTAAAAACATTATTTACTACATTGGTATTTTGCATTATTCCATTAACGATGATGGAAGAAGATGAGATTAAAATGTTCAAAGCATAGGCGTTCACAAAAACTTTTATCGTAGACCAACACAGAAGGAAGGTCATTTACAGCTAAGGATAACAAAAAGGGACTAAGAATTGACACGTAATTTTCTTGTGTGTTCATGATATACTGGGCCAATAGAGTAAATAATAAATTCGTTTAATGGAAGAAAATTCTGTGAGCTCTGCATAGTTATTTAATATCAGTCACTCAGTAAAATTTCACGTTTGTTTCGCCTTCATTAATCAGATGTGGTGGTAGTATCTCAGTAGAGGTTAAAGTTTGAGTTTCCGGCGATTTTTTTTCAGAAAGTGTGCTAGACATTGTTCTGAACGAATTGTTTTTATTCACAAATACACGTACGTAACCATTCGCTATAAATGTTTTTTTAAACAACATATACATCCGGTGAAATACCTCAATTTCGAAAATTTGACAAGACCGCAAAATTCCTCTTATATCAATAAGAGAGAGAAAACTGATAAAGCTAGCAATTATTGAAGTTTAATTTAATTTAAATTAACCATATATTATGGAGTATCTATTTGCCAGCTAGCAATTGCTGGAGGGGCGTTACCAGTTAATAAAATAATTGGCCAATAAAAGCTTAGCAGTTATTGAAGTTCAAATGGCAATCATTTATTCATAACGATCAGATTATCTCAACGAACCATTAATGGTTTTGCTTTATATCTTGTTTAAATTTAATGAAAATTGTACAAGCTAATAACAAGTACAGTTAAAACATGTGAAATAGACACAGTTATAGGACATTGCCATGTTACGTTGTTAGCAAAGTCGATATAGTTTGAAAATGGAAGAAGCGTAGCTATTACATATTTGCCAAGTTCTACAGAGTTATATTCTGTGTCTGGTTGGGTGGTGGTAACATGCCCTAGTCCGTGAGTAGTAGAAGGAAGGAGTAGTTCAGAGCTGTAATATGGGTTTCATCTGCATCCACTTGCCGTTGACCTGATCCCCACTGCTATTCCTAGTGGTCGTATTCTGCCTGTGTACTCTCTCTAGTCATCTTTCTGCTATATATACTACAATATTGGTTATCCCCTAAGGAAATCCTCCTTATTTTACCACTGAACTATATACTAAAGGTGAATCGTTTGTATGTTATTCTTCTTCTTCTTTTCCTGTTTTTATTTGAAACTTACCAGAGAAATGAATTTTTATTTTTCAAGTTTTCCACTTTCAAAAGATCATTATTATATGTTCACTTCTTCAAAGTGATTTCAATTATTTTTATATCTTTTACCTCTTTACTTGTTCTTCTATGCTTCTTTTACTTCTTCGATATTGTCATCATATACCTATGTATATACATATAATGTGTAAAAAGATTAGCTAAAATATGCCACTTTTTTTATACCCTTGTTATGTCGAAACTGCTGGACCGATCCTCGAAAATTTTCAATAACATCCTATGTTTTCGGTGCTTTTTCAAATGTTTTCCTAAGATTTATTAAAACTGGGCCCCCACAAACCTGGTGAAGTCGCCGAGTTAAGCTGCTATTGTGATTACACTATACAGTATAATATTTATAATACCGCTGTAAGGATCCTGTAAGATCCAATAAAATAACTTATATGTTTTCCGTGTTATTCTACATTTTTCTCCAGGATTTGTTAAAAGCAAGCCCAAAGAGCATTAGGGAAGTATATGAGTTAGGCTGCTATAGTGATTACTATATCATACAATTTTGTATATATTTGAAATGTAATTGGTGTGTTGTAGTGTAGTGGTAGCTTGTGGGTTAGTAAAGGGCTTGTGTGTATGTTTGAGAGAGAGAGAAAAGTATTAGAAATAAGTAAAAGATCACGACTGTTTTGAAATAAATATATTATTCTCTAAGTGAATTTAAGTACATTATAATATCACAACTATTATGTTTATAAATCAATTATTTAACTAGATTAAGTGCAAAACTCTTATATTTTAATTTATGATTGGCATTCATGCTAAGAGAGCGCAAGACAAGCGTTCTGGTTCAGTGTCCAGTTCAGACTGTCCTTTGAAAGCAGAATGCAGACTGTCCTGAAAGAATGCCTTCTAATTGTTCGTTCAACTCCTCCCCTGTGAGAAGAAGGGGTAGACAATGCTAACAAGGTTCATAAACTCTTCCTGTAACGGTAATCTTCTACCTGTGTGTACCCTTTTTGCCAGCGAATGTCTAGTTCTTCATAATTTTTATATATTTGAAATCAAATATATTTCTATATTTCTGGCATCCATCACATATTCATATATTAACAAAATGTACAATTATATATTTATATCCGTTGTTTGATGCGTATATTTTGTTTGGAGTAAAACAGCTTAAAATAAAACACAGGATGCTCGAATTTGATTTTCCGTTTACATTACAAACAGAGGAATTTACAGAAAGGTTTTAGGTTCTGTTACCCATTTTTTCTTCTTTTTTTTATATTTTCGTAAATAGCTTGAAAATTCATAGCCAAATTTGGCTTTCTGCAACCTCCCAGAGGGGGAGTTATCTGCTATTATCGAGATCTTTAAATTGAAGTATAACCCGGAGCGAGTCCATATTCCAAAACAGTTTTAGACGATTTAAATGATTGTAGTGTTGATCACCAGGATATATTAAATTAAATACACTTTAATGTATATATATATATATATTTTGGCATTAGCAAAAAGCCATAGCCAACTTAACTCAAGTTAATCTTTAATATTCTACTTATCCAATCCTTAAACTTTCCTATTTGTAGAATCTAAAAATTTAGATATGGCATTACATGGTGTCAGTATTATTGATTTATGATTAAAGGGGTTTGCAATTGTTTCAGATATTTTGGAAACAATATCTCTCGCATGCCCTGGGACAAATCATTACACTTTTATATAGAAACGTATTAAAACTTTATTTTTCACATAATATGTATATAAAAATACTATAATCAGATTGTAATCTAAACTCCTGCACACACTCTGGCGGCATACACTACAATTACCATTTAAAATTTATGACCACAGTAACAATTTATAAAAACGACTAAATTATTATAATAATTATTATATAATTACTTTCTCTGAATATTAGTAAGAGATAGTAATTATTAAATTAAACAAAATTATTTAAACGATTGCAGAAAAAATTTAATATTGAACATATATATGTGTATATATATATATATATATATTCTCCTACGCCATGACTTCGGCTATCCAGCCATTCTACGTCCTCTTTTACTAATATTAATTAATTAATAGAGCAATTCCTTTTCTATTAGTGTTAATCAATTCTATTTTTTTTTTTTTTTGACTCCTTTTCATTATTTTATTCTGCCAAAGGTCAATTATTATTGGCAATTAATCTACTAAAATCAATGAAAAATATCTGGTGTGAAATACCCACACTGCTTTCTCGTATTTCATTGTACATAATATTGTAATTGATAGATATTCTTCAATATAGGAAATTTTACTAATTATGAGTACAGAACTATAGTAATTCTATACTTTTTACTGAAGTATAGTTAGAACATCTTGTTCCAGATCTCCAAATTGATTGGCGCTTTTTGTCAGTTTTGAGTTGTTAACATTCACTCAATTATTTAATACTAGCTAACCCGACCACGCTTCGCTGTGGCTCAGTCTGATTTTTAGGCTTACCTGTACGTGATTTTGATAATTTGTTTCGATGCTTTGGAATGGAATACCTTATCTAATAATTCTTTATTTGAATGTACAATGTTGCAGAAATTAGATGGGAAGGTGATTTTTTCCGTTTCCGGATTTGTAGGAGCAGTGCCATTACCGAGTTCCGGTGTAATTATCTTGAAAATATGGCAGCTGTTGGATCGTTTAGAAGTTGAACTCTCATATTCGTTGTTAAATGAATTTTTTTTCACTGTGCTCCAAAGAGTTGAATATTTCAAGCAGGCATGCAATTCATCAGCTGGTGTTGAGCGAGTATCACTCACTGGAAGCATTTGCCTGAAGTCACCGGCTAGTAACACCAATGCTCCACCAAATGGAATCTGATTATTTCGCAAGTCTTTCAAGTATGGTCTAATGCTTCCAGTAACTTCTTATTAGTCATTTTACACTCATCCCGAAGAATCTTTCCCATTTCTGATGTTTTAGAAATGTTACATGTTGGGTTTTCTGTGAAGTGCACGTTTAAGTCATGACAGTTTAAGAGCTGAATGTGCTGTTGTACCTCCTTCCATCAACGTAGCAGCAATACCTGAAGAAGCAAGTGCTAACGCAATATGGCCGTTTGAAAGGATTTTAGCTCGGAATTTCCCGTTTCCGTAGGAACTTCGGAATAGAGGTACTTATAAATAGTTGAGAAAGAGGTTCAGAGAGAGTGAGCCACCATCGCAACGCGTCTGAGTCTGTTTATTTTTGTGCCAACCTCGCGAAACGCTCGGTTTCCATGGGAACTTCGGAGTAAAAAGTATATATAAACACTCTTATATAGAAATGCAACGTTGTGTAAAAATTTCAAGTCAATCCATCAACTACTTTTCGAGTTTTGCGGCCACAAATATACGGATGCTGAATTTATATATATATAGATGTTGTCCTTAATACTAAATCCAATTCAACTTCGACTGAATTAACTGAATAACTATCTGGGAAAATAATTAAAATAATCCTGTAAGTAGTGTCAGGATATGTTGACGTACAAGGTAATGAGATGACCGGAAGGAAGGGCACTATTACATCCCTCATAGGAATAGACACCTTTGTGAGGGGGGGTAAACGACGAGAGTCTTTTCGGGAGTAAGTCAGAAACGAAGAGTTGGAAGAAGGGAACTTTACTTTGGCATCATTTTGAATTAAAATATACTTCGCAGCTGACCGGTTTCCTCGCGGAGCTTTGCAGTCTCAGGCTTTTCTCCGCCTAAAATAATAGCCCCTAGGGCTGTGGGATTCTAGGGATTCTGTAGGGAGATACAGATACGTGAATACACTTCCTGACTTGACAGCGATGCTATCATCCAGAGAAGTGGTGATTATATTATAGCCCAATAGAGCGCTCAAAAAACACTGAACCAACTGAAGTCAACTCTTTGTATGAAGTCAACTCTTTACACAAACTTGATAGCCTTACTTTGACGATGGATGAAAATCCAAAACCGGTCAAGAAATTAAAACTATTCAGACCACAACCAATAAAATTCAGAAATTATTCTTTAGTTTATAATTAGTATTATATTATTTATTATAAGATTTCCTTTGAAGCATTTATTTTATGAAAAATTAAACTTTTTCTTTGTCGGACACTTGCCAGCGATTTTGCTGTCTACAAATTTTCTAATATTTGGATTTCATGACAGAGGTGAAAGTCTTTCAATGTATGGTCTAATGTTTCCAATGACTTCTTACGAGCCATTGTACACTCATCCCATACAATGATGTTGCACGCCCGAAGAACCTTTCCCATTCCTGATGTTTTAGAAATGTTACAGGTTGGGTTTTCTGTGAAGTGCATGTTTAGTGACAGTTTAAGAGCTGAATGCGCTGTTTTCTTCGTACTTCCTTCCAACGTAGCAGCAATACCTGAAGAAGCAAGTGCTAACGCAATATGGCCGTTTGAACCTATTTTAGCTCGGAATTTCCCGTTTCCGTAGGAACATCGGAATACAGGTACTTATAAGTAGTTGAGAAGAGGTTCAGAGACTGAGCCACCATCGCAACGCGTCTGAGTCTGTCTATTTTTGTGCCAACCTCGCGAAACGCTCGGAGAAGTTCCCGTTTCCGTGGGAACTTCGGAGTAAAAAGTATATATAAACATTCTTATATAGAAATGCAACGTTGTGTAAAAATTTCAAGTTCAATCTATCGACTACTTTTTGAGTTTTGCGACCACAAACATACGGATGCTGAAATTTTATGTATATAGATTAAATTTTTTTCAGCAATCGTTTCACTAATTTAGTTTAATTTAGTAAATTATATAGTATTTTATTAAAAATAATTGTCATGTTTAGAAACTGCTATCATGATTACTATAAATGGTAAATTTAAATCGTCTAAAACTGGTTTTGGAATATGAACTAACCAGGAAACTAGAAAACCGTTCTGCATAGTCCACTATCTCAACCGAATTTCTTTAAACCTCGGAATCGTGGCAACACATTTACATCTTAATAATCGTATGATAATTAGATGATAAATTCGTATAATAAATTGAAAGAAGCCTTACAATCATCATCCCATACATCAGAGTCTCTTAAAACGAATTTTCTTAGAAAAATAGAATGGTAGAACTACATGTATAGAGTATATAATATATATAAAATCGTTGCTGCGTCTTTGAAAAAAATGCGGAAAAAAATCGGTACTCTTCCATTGTCCGATTTTGATCCGAACCTTATAGGCGAGTCTCCTTGGAGTAGATACATCTAACCAAAATACTTGAACTTTCTCGCGATTTTCCACTTTTTTAGTATTTGCTGACTATATACACATACACACACACGCACACACACACACGCGCGCACACTTAGGTGACCTCAAGACATGTATTTCCATGAAAAATTCAATTTCAAATGCAATTGCAATGCTACCACTTACAATAGTATTTGGAAAGTAAAGAACAAAAAAATCATGTGTTAAATTAGCTGTACAACTTCCTCCCACGCTAATTAGTAAAATTTATTTAACAACTTTTCATTGAATTTATTTCAAAGTTAGTTGGCGTTACATACATAGTGTTAGCTTGTGGGCACTAAGAACTGGCTGGCTGAAAGTGAAATTATTGCGGTTATTAGGCTATTTTATCTATTGTTTGGGGAAAAATGTTTTACTTAAAAATGAAAGATTCTTTTTCTTTGCATTAAATCTAAGAAAAATTGATGAAGCCCTTTTCGAGTAATTTGCAAAAATGTGGGGAACCTATTCTATGAAGTCCACCCTTACTTTTATCCATTTTTTAATTCAAATTTGGAATTGTAATAATGCTTTTAAGAAGAAGAAGAAGAAGAAGAAGAAAGTCTTTATTTCAAAATAACACAATACACTCTTTTGTGAAAATAAAAATACAAAAAAATAATGATAATGATGAACTAAAATAATAAATTTGTAAATAACTAAAGTAATAAAGACAACAACATGGTCAATGACCGTCCTTGGAGTCAGTTTTGTAACAAATTATCAATTATAAATTAAAGTTTTTTGATTTGTTGTATAATTGGTGTGAGATATAAGAAAATTTTTGTTCTCAATCAAAATTATTGATCTGATATTCAAAATTTAAAAAGATTTTTTTTTTTTAAATTATTTTATTTGATTTTTTACCCCTGACTTTACTATTTTTATTAATTATATTTACAAATTACGATTAATTTTATTTTGTATGTATACATTTTTCCTGTCTCTCTCTTTTTCCTTTTAAACAAAAAATAAAAATAAATAACATAAATAAATTTTTCTTTATTTACTGAGAAAGGATTCAGGTAGTTAATATTTCAACTAGAGAACGATACTCGACGGGCGGCTACGCTGCTTTACAGTATCCTTCTAGCGCAACCCAATCTTTACCGTTCAGGTATTCTATTAACATTTTTCTACAGAGCGACGAGAATCCAAACCAAACCCGGCGAATTTCGCCCAATGCTGGGCAGACCGCCCGAAAATGGTACAGATCCTCATTCTCTTCTTGATCGCACAGTGTACACTCTAGTAGGTCGTTGGACTAAAAGAATTTATATCGTAACGGCAAGAGATTACCTCTAATTTTAAATAACCTAATTAAAAAACATTATTTTAAATAAGTATGGGGAGTGGTTGATCGGTTTTTATATACATTTTATCTAACAAGTTATACTGTAAAGTTTTATAAAATGGATGACTGCTGCTATCTATTATTTTCGACTGAATATTATTATCAAATTCGCATTGTAAACAATGAATAAGAGTACTAAACATATTTTTCCACAAATCTATATTATTACTTATAATTAAATTTAAAACTGTATCAATATTAAATTTTGAGTTATAGCTTTTAATTTCTGAAAACCAAAAAAATATTTTTCCTAATTATTTCCAGAGCCAAAATTTTGGGATATCTATTGTCAAGGAAGTTCAAGAATTCTTAATAAATGATTGTAATGAAGCTTTAATGTATACAGAAAAATTGAAGATAGTTTGGTTTCAAAGTGTATGAACGCTGAAGGCGTATATTTAGGGCATCTGAATAATTTTTTTACGAAAAAGTATAAAAGTCTCTCCACTTCTTCATACTTATTCCAACCCCAGGCCTGTGCCGCATAACAGATCACAGATCTGCAAACAGTATTAAAAATGCAAAGTTTTGTAGAGTAAGTTATGCTTTTGTTTTCAATGAATTGCGACCACACTGTATTTAGCGTCATTTTAGCTTTAGAGAGTTTGTTTTTTAGGTGTTTAGTCATAGATAAGGTAGGAGTGAGTATTAATCCCAAATATTTGTATTCATTAACGACTTCCGATTCTTTGCGCTCCTAAAAAAACATTTTTCATTCCTAGCTGATCTACCACCGTTTCTAAAAACCATAACTTTAGGCTTGTCTAGATTGATCTAATGCTTTTAGTATTCGATAATATTACGTAGGTGATTAGAATCATACATTATAGTGAAGTGGCACCTTAGAGAAATATTTAACGCTGCAGCTTCCCTTCAACCCCACCACAAATTAATTTTTCCTGACTATATGTTTCATATTAACGGTATTTATGTGTGGGTGTAGTCAGTATAAAAGTTTCGAGAAAATATATGGACTTGTTTTCGAGAAAATCGTGAAAAACTCAAAAAAAAAAAAAAAAATTTGCGTCAGTTAAGACGCATTTTCTGGATTGATGCATTTTCACTGAAAACTTTCTTTTCAGATATGATGTATCAATTGTTGTGGTTGGTTCCGCAGAACTGGAAAGCATCAGAGAGATTAATCTTGTGATAGCCTATTTTTTTTTTATGGTTATCGACCGGTTTCGGGCGCTCGCCCATTATCAGAATGTTTTTGTCAAAACAGTGTGATAACACAGACTTGCACAGAGCAACTATTGTTTGGACAAAACAATGTTATTGCAACTAAATTTTGACAAAAACATAATGATGATGGGCGAACGCCCGAAACCGGTCGATAACCACAAAAAGAAGCAGGCTATCACGGAAAATATTCTCTGATGGTGTATCAAGTATCAAGTTTGAGTTTTCTATGATTTTTCGTTTTTTGAGATATTTGTTTACATACGTATTTGAGAAACATCGGATGTGTTCCGTAGAAAACTCAATTTCGAAGATTTGATACACCCTCCTATAGCAGTAGGAAAGAAAAAATTACTGATTTGCTTAGTAAATGAAAAAAAAACATTCAACACCCAAAACAGCTAAAACCGGAACTTAAAACAATATTAATTAAATTCTTTACAAATACATCTTTTAACGAGCATTATGAAGTTCGCCGCCTGATAAAATTGTATGATTGATATACTCATTGAAATGTAGAGTGTAGTTTCCTGAGATTACCTGTTGGATGACTGAAAGCAATTATAATTACAAGCATTGTCAATAATAATTGCTTTTCGTCGTATATAGAAAAAATTAGGAAAGCACTTGTAATATGGTAGCAAATTATAGGGACGAAGCTTCTGAAAAAAAAAAAAAAAAAAAAAAAAATTAGGCGTAATACATCAGTTTTTTGTATCCATTTCTCACCATAATAAAAAATGGATTATTTATTTAGAAAAGTAATCAGTAAATGGGAGGAACATGGCTATTGGGAGCGGTGAATGCAGCTAACCAACCACTCAGCAGGCGCCAGTAGGACGTCCACTGGCTAGCCGCCCCCATGGCGCTAAATTGAAAAATCAATTTAACCCACTATTCAACTTTCTCTGATATTCGACACCTATAAAAATATTGTCTGTGATTACTTTTCTATAAATCGATTAGTAAAATTTATACTATGCTGATTATTTTTCAGAATAAACTTGTGCGCTGTAATATTTTACTTTTCATTTGCGCTATAAGCGAAATTATTCGTTCATGACAAATTTTAGAAGGGAGTTTTTTTTTTTTTCACCGGTAATATTATAATGTATTCATGTTTGAAAAATTATGAATACAAATTATGAAAAATTGTTTTTAGCAATGTTCTGAATTTTAAAATATCACGAAAACGGAAAACCCAGGAAGACTCAAATTACACATACACAAGAAGGTTTTTGGTCAGAATCCATCTACTGAATGGATTCAGTAAGTAACATAGTTACTTAACACTGTTTGACAAAAAACTTCCTGTTGTGGAGTCGATGACCACAAAAAGCAGCAGGGGCATCCACGGAAAATATCTCTGATGACTCAGTAAGGCTATACTGAATTTTTTTTATTTAGTTTTTCGCGATTTTCTTGAAAACGGCTCCAACAATTTTCCTTAGACATAGTATTTTATCTACCTATCCAGCAGCTACCCTTGGTAGGTCCTACAACAAGAGCCTCCACAATCCTACTCCTAGGCGTGTCTTTTCCATCTTCTCGCTCCGATTCTCTTCAATTATTCTCCAAATCTCCCAGCCATCTCAATCGGTGACGTCCTTTTCTGCAGCTCCCTCCCGGATTTCCTTCCACCAACAACCTTTTTGGAACACACATTTTCTTCCATTCTTCTTGGAAATTATTGTTGTCCTCATGTATATACCATCTTCTCATGATTTATTTGTAACCCCACTTTAGTCGTAGCCTTTTCCAATTCCTCAAAAAGCCCTTAATTGCGCTGCTCAAGAGCGAGCTGATATCAGCACATCATCTGCGTAATAGCATTTTTATTTACACACATAAATGTCTATTACTTTTATTGGATACATTTTTCTAGGAATAATTGATTTTTTCAGATGTTCTGAGGAATCTTTGAGTTAGATTTCAAATGTTATTGGGGTTTGTCACTGCTATTTGCGCTCTCTTCAGTATTACAATGTAATTACTTCAAGTACTAGCTGGATGGGTACTAATCAATCTGTATCTTCACCATCTTTATATTTATGTTAGGTAACTGAGTAAAAATCTCGGATTAATAGAAAAGTGGTCAATAGATAGATATTATTGACAATTTCTTATATCAACTTCCTCAAATTTCTTATTGTAACTTCCTTCCTCAGTCTGTAAAATAATGCACCAGTTAATTATACTATTAAGCTAATAAACTTATCACGAACTCGAAAGCAGCCGCACAGAACAGAACTGATTGGCGGAAACTGGTTGAGGAGGCCAAGACAGCAATGAGTTGTAGTGCCGCTGAATGATGATGATGATGAAATATTAATTAGTCGATTTTTAGTCTTTATAAAAGTGAAATTTCACCAGTTTTAATAATATATAATAATCAAGAACCAGAGACACCCTGGGTCTAAACAGGTATCAGATTTCTCTGATAACGGGCCTGTTTACTGGGCATGGTAGGTTCAAGAAACATCTGCACAAGGTGGCATTGGTGAATGTGGAGTCCTTGTGCAGACTGTGTCAGGAGGAGGATGAGACGGCCTCTCACCTGCTGTTTGATTGCGTTGCAATCGGCAGATTGCGGTACGAGATCTTGGACACGTTGAGACCGGAAGAAATCGTACTCCAAGAAGGACTGGTGGGAAAGGTTCTGGACCTCATGAAGCTTCCTTTAGTAGGTTTCAAGGGGTTGGCACAATAAGCCTCAATGGGAGGCTGCAGTGCCTGGGTTTGAGTCCGCCCTGCACCATTCTAATTCTAATAATCAATAAAATATTGTTAGTTTAATTAAAAAATAAAGTTAGTCTTTTATATTACAAAAAAAAAATTTAAAGTTTACAAAAATGAATAATCTTTTTGTTATTTTCTTAAATATAAATAACCCCCTTCAAATGAAATAAAAAATTAATTTGTGCTTGAATTATATTTGGTAAACTGGTTGTCTATAAACACGAAATTCTTGCAGTTATTTCATTAAACATGTTGAAATAGGTAGGTGTTTAAATGCGAATATTTTGAAATGGTGGTTAAACGGAAGTTAATTTAAGAAATGAAATGGTATTGGTACATAACATTTGTTTCAACTATTGGTTTTAATTAATCTATCCTATATTTGATATATTTGAGATGAAAGCACAAGGTCAGATATATAATTAATTTCTAATATAATGATAATGTTCAGCACTTACTTTAGATTTTTAATTTATTCTACTAATTTATAATACTACTGTTCATTTGTCTTTATTCTGAAAATTTAATATTAAATAGTGTGAGGATTAGTTAGATTTCTGTTTTCATTTCAAAGATTAGTACTAATGTAATTCCTCGCCAGCACATATGCCCCCTGGACCCTTGGTAAAGTCCCGACCGACAAATGTTCTCCCGGGAACACCCTGGGTTACCGCTTAATCGAGATGCTTTATTAAGAAGAACTGTTCTTAAAAATGAATTTTTTTCAGAAAAATATTCAAATAAAAATGATAATCCTGCATGTGTAATATGCAAAGTAAGTTTAACAAAAAAATCATGGGAGCAATTTTCTATTTCAGCAGCATAGTACATTTTAAATCGGTTGTACTCAAACGGAATATTAAGTTTGAACTTTCTATTGTTTTCATTTTTTGAACTATACTATTTACATTCATAGATACACTCACACTTCATACACACACACACACACACACACACATACAATACATACATACATACAATACATACATACATACATACATTCATACATACATACATACATACATAGATTCATACATTCTCGTCACACTAAAAATAATTTTTTTTTTCGTGCTAAGGGTATATCAAAATTTGAATTTTCCCTGAAAACTCAATTTCAAAATGCAAACTTACACAATTACAAAATCAATTCTAAATTTATGTCTCCTCCAGGTGCAATGATTGCATATTCTAGTTTTTTTTTTTAGAACATAACTTATTTTAATTTAGATTTAAGAGATCTTTGTAATAATTATGCTTTTCATCCAGCCAAAATTACAATCTTGAAATGATTAAGAAACTCCAGCCCAACATTTTTCAGAAATAACTACATTCCTTTATACGTTCTCCTGCAAATGCCAAAACGTGCAATAGTTTTATTTTGGACCTGAGCCTTGATTGAATCCGGTAAAGATTTAATAAAGGCGTCAGTTGCTAATAAAATTCCCTAAAACCCTCGATGAGGCGCCAAGCCTATGCAACAGCCCTTAGGGATATACAGAATTCAGAACCATCGCAAGGTTCTATATTTGCGATTTTCCTGGTTATTTTAAGTCCAAAAGAAGTGAAGTAAAATAAATATTATAAAGACATTTATTCTGAATCAGTGTAACAGCAAGAGAGCAAACAGCAACCAAAGATAGCAAAGAGAAGCTCAACCACTCTCTCGGACTGGAGTGGGAGAAGCTGTATAAATATAGCGACGGACAGACCATAAGCACAGTTGAAATCAGTTCAGTACATCCAATCGCTACGTGTCATTCTCATACCACTCTGTGTCTAATTTATTAATATAATAGTTAACCAGTGTTAAACAAGCCTTATTCTTAACTCATCAAACAAAACCAATTCTCTCCATCTAACAAATCCATTATATCAGTAGATGCGCTCCTGATTACTGTGTGAATGTTATTCTCATTGTTGGTTCGATATGGTCTTAAATCAACAGTTGTGGAAGGGCTATCAGTGAGACTTTGCCATGTTTTTCGTGAAACACTCTCAGGCATCTGGTTGGATCCCTTATTTGACATTATGGTTTAAGGAGACACCTCTACCTAATGGGAACTCATGCCGGATCCCTTGTATAGAGTCTGTGAGACAATGGAAGAAACACTCATCCATCTTATGACAGATTCCTTGGGTTGTGAGGAAATTACCCTTGGTCGGAATAGAATGTCCGTTGAAAAGCTTAGGCTATTTCCCATTAGGGTTATTGTCCGATTTGTTCGGAATGCGGTGAATCTTACATGGGTAAGACCCGGTCTGGATATTTGTTCTCGACACGGTTTGTTGTTGATTTTCTTGGGGTAGCTATATGGGCCCAGTGGTACTTTGGATAGCGTAGGGTTTTGTCCCTCCTCACAGACAAATAATAATAAATAATAATAATAATAATAACAAATGGATAATGACAAATGGTTACATGTGAAACATTTTTCCCTCTAGTTGTAAGTATTTTGATTTTTGTTATGTTTTAATGAACTACTCTTCAGTTTATTCGGGTTCGAAAATATTAATAAACTTCGCTTCCTTTATCAATTTGTGAATCTTCATAGCTTTACACTCGCGCATTCTGCCCATTGAATTAGATCGTTGATAAACCCATGCCCAGAATCTCCATAAAAGCAACTTCTTTCTTCTTGGAAGAATAAAAGTGAAAATAATGTATTACTAGTATATCAAGACTAAAAGCTAAAAAAAAAAAATTAATAATTTCGCATTTACCGCTTTCCTGCAAGTTACCAATTTTTTTCGGTAACTTTAATCGTAATATCGAAAACTTTCATCGTGGCATGCTATTTTCTTTGGGAGCTTAAGATCAACTCTGGCTCAGAACTGCAGAAATAAATTTTAAAATCAATTAATACTTCTTTTTTTCCCCCAAGTATCAAATAAAAATAATAGACATTGCAACCTGCAATTGAAGGGAAAATCAAGGTTCTTAAAATATGTATTTCCTTCCGGAAAATATGACACGATCGCAATTCTGCTTCTATTAGGTGTAAAAGGAAATAAAATGCAAAAAATTTGAAAAAATGCTTTCTAAATTAGTTTGTAGTTTATTGCACGATCTTACTAGCAATATATTGCGAGAGTAAACTTCAAAATTGATTAAAAAAAGTTATTTTAATATTTATTTATAATCAATATGTATCTCTAAATCATGATTATTTGTACAATTTATAGCACAGGTCAAAAAAAAAAAAAAAAAATTAAAAACCTTTTTATTAACTTCTTCCATTGTGAATAACATTAACTTCCTTTTATTACATTAACCTGTGATAATCGAAACTATCCGAACTAAATTATCAGCTAATAATAGAGACGTAGACAATCCCCGAACTACCATCCCCAGGCAAACAGAGACGACTAATTATCAACAGGTGGGTCATCATGATGTGTTGCCGACTAAAACATGCTCCTCACTATATCGTTAGAAACTAGAAATAGTAAACTGGCTAACATTCTGATCATTGTAAACAAATTCATCACTTACTTTTCCCAGAAGTAGAAAATAGCATGAAAACAAACAAATATATTTAACGTGACGTGGAAAACAGATAAAATGATGATATAAATTTTCTAGTATTCTAGGAATTTAGTTTTTCCTCTGTGTTATTTTATATTTTTTTTTACAACAGCTGTAACATTATCTACATAAGTGGAAACTGTTAACCTATTTGATAAATATAAATATCGTGAAGAGCGTGAGGGGAAAATTTACTTATTACTGGAACTCCCAGAAAAAAAGTACTACACTTCATTCACTGCACACTGGCATTTTTTTTCAACTAGAAGAACACGCACCTCAAGGATATTCGGGTAGTGTGAATGTGACAAGTTAGGAGACTAGAGGTGGAAGGAGATTGCCTTGCCTTTAAAGTTACTACATACTGAAATGTTATTGGTGTGTTGAGTTGTTGTGTGTTTGTGGTAGTAGTTGCTGTAGCACGAGCGGTTTACTAAAAGGGCTTGTGTTTGTATGTTTTAAGAGAGAGAAGTAATAAGAATAATTAAGAAAACACTGGTAGATTAAATTAAATATATTCTTTAAAGATATTTAAATGCTATTCAATAACACAGCAATATGCTTATAAGTATACTGGAACTAGTTGGAATAAACTCTTATGTTTAACTTATAACTGGCACAGTCCTGAAATGTTCTGGTGAAATGTCTAGCTCAGACTGTCCTTGTTTGAAAGCAGAATGCAGATTGTGTAAAGAACGCCCTCTCTAACGGGGGATTTTCTCTTACAAAACAGTTGGACAAGTGGCATTGTTATTATCCTAACGGATTCCTGTGCCTTTGTCTCTTTAGCAGCAATGACCTTAAATTACAATACCTGACTCTCTAAAATACATTATTTTTGCCAAAATTATTTCACTTAAAATATTTTTCAAAACTATTTATTTTTGCATTTCTTCTTTCTCTACATACTTACTTATTCCATTTCGATTGTAGCACACTATAAGTTGCTAAAGTTAGCACTTCATTTTCAATGACTGCAATGAGAGTAAAAATTGCATCGTCTATTAGATATGGCAAAGGAATATTAGGTCGTCTAAGAGGACTGTAGCTCTGGAAACTGGATTAGTTTTGAAGAAATGAACATTTTTCGGTGTTATCATTGCAATGGCTAAATAAAATAAACGAATTGTGAAATAATGTGTTTTTCCCACCATTTAAAATAGGCTTTATAATATAATATATATATTGTTTAATAAAATTGCATGCACTACTATTAAGTGTTCACTCTTAATTACCAAGAATGTTTCTTAATTATGAAAAAACTTCAAGAAGATTCTATTTATAATTTTATAGTATATGAATGGATATTGATAGATATTGCTTTGAATGTTAATATATAAGATAAACATTCTATGTTATTGTACAATTATTTTTATTCAAGTTGTATAAAAAAATTGGTGAGTCATTTATTTTCGAACACTTATTTAACCTGTTAATTCTGACAACAGTTCATTTTTATGTGTTATGACAAAAAAAAAACAACACATACATATATATTATATAAATAGAGCACTAACAACTGGAGGCTGCAGAACTGACCGGCGAGCGGGGGGGAAACGATGAATATAAGCAGAATATCATGAGAAATGAATAATACTGTACTCTTAAACCGTTCTTTTTTAATGAAAGCACGAATATTATTACCATAGCAATATGGGTAACATGTTTTTTAGATTGCATTTCTCTGTTAATACTGTAAATTTACAACATATGTAACTATAAAAATGTATTTAGAAATTTCAAATTTATTATTTAATCTTCACCAGTGTAGTAACTGGAAAGTGATAAAAAAAAGGAGCGGAATAAACTTTTTTTTTTTTAATAAATTGATACTACATACTTTAATAAAGGTTTTTCTAGAGACAGCAATATATTATTGCTTTTGTAAACATTGGCCGAATTGCTATTTTTGGCATATTTCTTTATCTGTATAGTCCTCCTATATATTGATTCTGTTCAGATAAAAAAGAATTACTGCTTTGTGTTGGCCATACAATATATTTTTCCATAACTGTAGTTATGGAGCTAAAAATATATCTCTATAAATTAAACAATAACTTTCATTTCAATAGTTTTTTTTGTAAATTAACAAAGCAATTTTTGTTTATAGTTACTTTCTTTAAATGTTACTAATTTTATGACAAAATTCAAATGAAAAATCTGGTATGAAAGGCTCATATGACTTTCTTTTTCTATGGATACACCGTCTTCTCTTGATATAATTGGGGACAAATAGAGATACTTGTAGTACTGGCAGAAGTATTATTGTAGAGGTAGTAGGGGGACGAGTACCTACTACCCAGTCTGGTAGAATTATGATTATACATTATAGCCCAGAAGTAAGTGCGCCAATAACATACAACTAACCACCATAATATTACAATAGAAATTTATCGCCACTAATTCCGCAGAACCTGCTAAAAATCAACTTTTTACAGACAATTAGTATTCCAAGTTTAAAAGGAACTCGTTTCTGAGTGTTTTTGAGGAAATGAAAAAAAAAAAACTCAAAAAAAAACCTATTTTTATAAAAATCGCCCATTCGATTAATTGACTTTCATAAAATTTTAAAATTGAAGTAATGCTTCAAATGTGTGTAGATTAATATTATGTAGATGTTGTTGTACATGGTACTGAAGTAGTACTTTTTAAGAAAGCTAAAACCATTCATTTCCAGAGAAATTGTTTCAAATAAAGTGATAAGTATTTATGTGTATGGATTGTAAAGAAAGTTTCGAAAAAATCTTTGTATATAATAAAAGTTGTATATAAAGTAGGTAAAGTGGGGCTGATTTTACAAATAATATTTTTTTATTTACAAATCGTAATATGGGCCAGCTCACCAAGAGCTTTACACATAGAGATTAGTGGTAAAATATGTTATTTCATAAATTTTGGTAGAGTCGCGGTTGCAGTCTTCTAGAGTGAGTAGGTTCCCCTATGTTGTAGCGGGACGTTGAGGATAATGTGTGAAGTGTGAGGCAGAAGTTATCTGTTAATTTAGTCATGTGTGTGTGAATATCTGTAATGTCTAGTTCTCTGTGTATTTGTGTGTTTATGGTGAACCAAGGGGCTCTTAAAGCAATTCGGAGTACTTTGTTTTGAAATGTCTGAAGTCGTTTCGTCAGTGTGTTGCTGGCAGTTATCCAGACTGGGCAAGCGTATGTCAACAGAGGTCTGAGAAGCGTCTTATAAAGAAGTACTGTACAGGAGTGTTTGAGTGGTGTGTTTCTGTTTATAAGTGGATATAACTGTTTCAGTCGGCTGTATGCTTGTTGTAGTTTGTTGTTAATGTGTAGTCTCCAGGTGATTCTGGTGTCAAGGATTACACCAAGATAGCGCACTCCTTGGTCCTTCGGTTTCCAGGGTATTTCCTGGTTGTTTAGTTTTAGTCGCCGAAGGTCTTCATTTTGAAATCTCCGAAGAGAAAAAATTTTGCTTCTGTTTTAGTGATGTTGAGACGTAGCTTCCATTTTTGGAACCATTTTGTAATGATGTCTATACTTGTTTGTAAGTCAGTGATGCTTTGGTCAATGTTCTCGTTAGTTGAGGCTATCATTGTGTCATCTGCGTATGTGGCTAAAGTAGCTGAAGTTGGTTCAGGTATGTCCGAACAGTAAAGGTTAAAGAGTATAGGACTGATGATTGCACCTTGCGGTAGTCCCGCGAGAATTTGGCGTCTAGTACTATATGTGTTGTTGACTCTTACCTGAAATGTTCTGTCCCTTAAAAAAGATCCTATGATTTGAGTAATGTAGTCAGGTGCGTTTGTGTGTCTGAGTTTGTAGAGTAGTCCTGAGTGCCAAACTGTGTCGAATGCAGCGGCTATGTCTAGAAATATCGCTGCAGTATGTTTCCTTTACAAATAATATAATTTTGAAGAAAAATCAATGCAATATTTCTTTTTATATTATTTTTTTACAAAAATAAATAAATCAAACTTTAAAACCTCGCCAATAAAAAGTCACCTGTAAACGATAATTAAATTAAAAAAAAAAAACAAATTTGATTAGTATCTTTCTGTGTGATAACAAATAAAATCAAAATCAGTGATGAACAATTGTAAGTTGAAAAATTAATATTACAATTACTTGTGTAAATAATCTGGAGTTACGACAGTGATGGCACTTTCGGCAATTTTATTTATTGTATTTAGTGATAAATTTGTATAATATCTATGCGAAGCTACTTTCATGCCCTTGTGTAATTAAATACAATACACCTACAATACTTTTCCCAGATAATATTACTTTAATCTACTACTACGTTTACTAGTATGTAGACATGAATCACAAAATCTGAAGCAGAATTGTAATGAATATGGAATACATGTTAATTGTAAACAATTATTATCCATATGATTAGTTAATATAGGAAGTCAGTGAAAAAAAAAAACAGAAAACAAACAAAAGAATAGATAGAAAAAAATAATATAATATGGGTAGGCAGTTTGCACAAGAAAAATGTTCGAGTGCAGTTGATGTGTTCAACTTGATTATAAATCTGTATGATTTCTTAAAACTTGAGCTGTGTGTTGGCTAAATTAACTGTGTTTTTGTACTGCTTGAAAATTAAAGAATTTATACAAGACTCTAACCTAATATTGAAAATTACTGAAAAGAAGAGTGAGGAAGTGTCAGTGAAACTGCCACATAACGTACGGGAGTACATCATAAATTGATGACAATTTAAGACCAAGATGGCCGAATATGTAAACGATAATTAAATTAAATAAAAAAACATTGAAAAACATGGGAAATATATTAAATAAAAAAGAATCGGAGAGAGCTGCTTTTTTAAAGAAAGAACAATTTAGAGTGAGTGTTATTTAAACTTTGGTATTGTGTCTGTCTCTTGGTGAATAAAATCTTAATACTGTGTATGTCTTTGTGTTAATTAGATCCTAAAATACTGCGTATGACTGTGTGATGATTAGAACTTAGTAGTGTGTGTCTGTGTGATAACACACTGAAATGCTTTTTATAATTAGCAAACTACAAAAAGTACCATTTTCTATATCCCTATTTGTTAATACACTCTCACAACTAAAGTCGGCTGATCCTATGGTTACTTAATTTAACTAATCAAACATTTGTGAAAAAAAAAATATATATAAATTAAACACCATCTCAGAATTAACTTACAAGTGGTTGGGCAGAGTTCAACTTTTGTCTGGATAATGATTACATATTTAATTGAAATACAATCAACTACTCCATTGGTTTCTGAAATTTCATGTAGCAACACATATGGTCTCAAGAATTAAATTTTATTTAAAAAATTATTAAAAAGTGTGGTTTCGTTAGAAAAATTTAAAACATTTCCCTAAATATGAATCCCCAAAACATGTTATAATTACTTATGTATTGTGTGAATAATATGCCTCCCTACCAGGGTCGTATTTTGTGTCACTCCCAGATACGCAGCGGTTAATCCCATAGGCATTTCTTCATCAGTGATATTACATTTTTTTTTCATTAATCTCCATCGCGGATTCTCTTAATCATTGACATGGCTCCAAGTGATGATAAAATATTAAATTTATTCTGCAAATTTTCATGAGAAGTTTAAATATTTTATTAAAGGATTTATATTAAATATTGACAGTATTAGCTATCAGGGATTTGCCATAGAAAATTTAAACCATTTTAACATAAAAGTACATTTAAAAGCCGTTCTAAAAGCTTTTCAAGCTCCTGCCGTCCCAAGCTTTTTCCTTGTCTGTGAATAATAAATAAATTTATTTCAAAATATAAATTACAATTACTCTAAAGTATAGTTCTCTTTCAGGGGGCGGGTGTTAGTGTAATGGTTATGAGCATGGACTTGTAAGTGGGAGAACCCCAGTTCGCGTCCAGCGTATAACTAAATTTTATATTTGTTTAAAAAATGTTAATAGTAAAGTAGGTGCTTCCGCCCCCGTCCACGACACCAAATTTGGTAGTTGGACGTTAAGCCCGCCTGAAAAAATAGGCATTACTTACTTTTTTAGTTCTCTTTCAGAAATTAGGTGACCGTTATAAAGAAAAAGTAAAAAGTATTGAAATTATTGTTTACATAATAAGGATTATAATTAAGAAATAATTATCATATAAATGTAGATTCATGTCAAGAAATAATAAACATTTTGTTTTTTTTTTCTGACCTCCATATCGATTTGACATGGAAATTTTACGCAGTTAGCTCGCAAAAATTATTTCTTACTTTTTTTTAATGAAAATTAAGTACTTAAAAATACGTAAATATTTAAATGAATTTTATAATATCTCTTAATGTATATTATTATACTAAATGTTCTAGTGTACATGAAACATCATAATTGTGTTTTAAGGGTCGAAAAAAGAAACCATAAAAGATTTGAGGAAATAATTATTGAAACGTTTTTATTTTATTGTCTAATCTTTTCACAACTATCTCACTAATTGTAGATATATGTGTATATTGGCAATTGTCGGAGAAGCAATCATTCTTCATCCATTTTTATCAATTTTTTACTAGTTCCATTAAACCAATAAAAACGAATGTCTCGAGTTTGTCAAAATAGCGGCTCTTTGCGATCAAAGTTGTCAATACTCAAGTTTTATATGCAGGGTGTCCCAAGGTATATGGATAATGACTTTTTATCGGAAACTAAGATAGCTAGAAAAAAATTAAAAAACAGGTGTCCCCGTAGTTTTTTTTTAGAAATCCAAATTTAATTTGCAAATTTGTTTTGGTGCTTCCTGATGCGAAATACAGGCATCAACTTCATTTTTTCCAATGGGGAGGTGTGGTTTTTATTCAAGAAATAGATTCTTCTATTTTTTGTAAGAAAAATTGACTTAAACGGTTTTTTTCTTTGAGCGATATTTTACAAGTTATGAATGAAAACATGATTCTTGTAGAAAATTCAAAATGATAAGAATCATGTTTTCATTGATAACTTGTAAAATATCGCTCAAAGAAAAAAACGTTTAAGTAAATTTTCTTACAACAATAGAAGAATCTATTCTTGAATAAAACCACACCCTCCCCATTGGAAAAAAAAATGAAGTTAGTGCCTGTATCTCGCTTCTGGAAAAGCACCAAAACAAATTTGCAAATTTAATTTGGTTTTCTAACAAAAAACTACGGGGACACGTATTTTTCAGTTTTTTTTTCTAGCTATCTTAGTTTCCGATAAAAAGTCGTTATCCATATACCTTGGGACACCCTGTATATTTATATATATATATAATATATTTTTTTATTTAAGATATTCGGGCTAATTAGCCCTTTTACAAGAAATAAAGTGTAAATTAAATAAACAAAATTAAAATAAAGAAATTACAATTACAATATAAACAGTAGAATATAAAAAATAAACTATAAAATTAATTTTCAAATATAAAAATTTTTATCGACTATTAAAAAAGGAGAAGTTAAAAAAATATATATATTATAATAAAAAAGTATATATATTATATCTGGTATTTTATCCGTCGTAGCATGTATATTCCTTTTTGTTCCTGACCGATTTCGGATTTTCATCAATCGTCAGAGCAAATTCACCAAGTTGGTG
This sequence comes from Triatoma infestans, assembly GCA_011037195.1. NCBI lineage: Eukaryota > Metazoa > Arthropoda > Insecta > Hemiptera > Reduviidae > Triatoma > Triatoma infestans. Next base: position 120,139 of record JAAEAF010014925.1, on the reverse strand, counting down.
TAGAGAGTTCATTTCTACGCAATATTTCTATTACACTCACACTTGTTGGTTTGTTGATTGTATACATATGGAGGTTATTATTATCTACATTTCAATATAATGCACATATAAGCGATAAATAAAAATAAATTATTGCACAAAAACCATTAAAAATAATACAACTAAAATATAGTGCAAGAAATTTGCAAACTAATTTAAAAATTCTTATAAACGTAACATGAAACTTTTATATTTGTAAAATTAGAAGAATAAATAATTATAAAAAAAAAAATTTGACACGAATACAATATTTTCTCTTACTAGGAGTAAGAGAAAGTAAAAAAATATATATATATATATAAAAAATATATTTTAATTTTCAGTAACACAATATCATCTCTTTTTCATCATCGTTTTGCATAGTAGTATTTAATTTCATTCAATTTACAATGAAAAATATCATAGCAAATGAATTTGTTGTCTTTATCATCCTATATAGGCCAGCCTATTTAAAGTAATTATATTTCAAAATAAACAGGAGTGAAAAATAAAAGGTTTACAATTTGATTGAGTTGGAACATTGAAATTTTGGAACGATACTAGATCAGGACAGTTTATTGTGATGTTTGTTATGAATGAGGTTGCAGATAAAAACGACATCAAATGTTCCCTTGTATTTAAGAGAATAGGCAGATTAAGGCTAAGCCTAACGTTCTCTGTACTAAAAATTCTTTAGTAATGGTATCCAAGTTTGAATCTGATGATTCTATGACACTTATGTTGGATTCTTTCGATTTTTATTGATTTTTGATGTGTATGTGGAGACCAAAATACAAGAACCAGATTCTGATAGATTTCGCTCAGTTGTGAATAAAAGGATTTTCATACAATCCACATTAGTGAAATCTTTACTATTTTTGCTAATGAATCCTAGTATACTGAACGCCTTTCTGCAAATTAAATCTATGTGGTCAGAAAAAGTTAGACTGTAATTCAAAAATTATTCCCAGATCTTTAAAAGCTCTGTCGACTGTGGTTAAATTTGAGCCAAATAGTTGATCTTGGAAAGGGATAAAAGACTTAGATTTAGAAAAGGAAATCTGAAGATATTTAGTTAAGGATTTAGAGAAAGACCCATTCTTGAAACACCAATCACTGAATTTTGTTAAATTCTTTTTGAAGAATTTTTCATCAGAATTTTTGAGATCTTTTTTATGAATCTTGATGTCATATGCATAAATAAGAAATTCAATATTAGAGAAAATAGATGCATCATCATTAATATACAACAAAAATAAGAATGGTCCGAGATGTGAATCCTGGGGAACTCCAGGTACAGCTTCAATAGGATAAGAACTTGAGTTTATTAATCTTTACAATGTATTATCTATTCTGAGCGATCATTTGTTATGGCGCCCAAATATGGGGCATGGACAGATATGATAAGGTGGACAATTTTCTATCTTCCAGTTTACACTCCGGACTATATTCTATACTTAGAGACAAATGTGATGCTCTTTTTTATATATACAGTTAGACTACATTTAAATTTTTTAAATAGATAACTTAGTTTACCATCAGATAGATATCCCCATATTCTAATCAGAGAAAACATAGATAAAAAAATATTTATATATAAAGATTGGCAAAAATTCTGTTTAACATATAATATTCCAATGGAAGAATTACTAAATAAAAACATTAAAGTCCGCGATATAATAAGCAAAGTTAAAACTAAATTAATTAATGATTACAACTTAATTGCCTGAAAAAGTGTTCACTATACTTTATATAAAGGTTTAAATAATCAATTAGATTATGTTAATAGTAATCTGGATTCCATCTCAATAGGATAGATTGATTATAAAATGCAGAGGAGAACTTCTTTATTTAAATAACTATTCATTCAGTTCTAGCTTAAAACTGTGTTCTTTATATAATTTAAAAAATAGAAATGAGGATGTATTTAATTTTATTTCTTTATGTCCCATACTAAAAGAATTCAGGGTGATACATTTCAAAAAAGAATTTTTACATTATAACGAATTTATAGAACTTTTGAAAACAAGCCTGGCAGTACAGGTATGTATATGTAAATTTAATTATTTAAAAAAAAGAAAAAGAAAAAAAATCTTCATTGTATGATACGTTATAATATGATGATTTATTTATTATTGGTTTTGTCAAAGTTTATTTCGTTTCCAAAAGACGGTTATTTGTATTAATATTTAGTTATCTCCTTTGTAGTATGCACTGTTTACTTTTATATCGATATGTTTATATTTTATTTATTTACACTAACTTTAGGTTATATTTGCATTTTTGTATACATTATTTATTTCTTAGTTTATTTGTCTGTAATTTCTTTGTCTAAGGCAACTGCAGTGGAATCAATTGTCGTGTTCTGTTCCCCATCAAAACACGGAATCTGGTTTAAGATGTACAGACTGGCAATAATGGACGTTTTATCTTGGGCCGGGGGAGCAAGTGCAGACCTTTCCCTTTCACCCAAGAGGTGTTGCACAGCCTCTTCTAGAGACATCTGCATACCATTGAGATTATATTTATGTGGTCATGTTTTTAATTGATTGAGAATCAGAAATTTTAACGGGACTTGCGCGAGTTTTCCTAGATCCCCTAGTTTTCATAAATTCACAAAAATAGTTCAATTTAATTGAACGGATATGATCACAGTATAAAAGTTAATAATTAAAAAAAAATATGTATAAAAATTTGACTTACTCAGAAGAACTACTGGAATCGCTTTTCGGATCCCACCGCTGCCACCAGATGTTGTCGTGATTCCTGAGGTATGAAGTTATATGCCTTGAAGAGGGATTTATTAGGCGGAAGTTAGTTTAGAGATTTCAGAGAGTTATTGCTTGAATTACTAACACTGAATTTATAAAAATAGACTATATTTTTACAATAATTTAAATGTGAGAATTGGTAACTATTAACATGAAATAATTAGAAATAAATAGGAGATAAACAACAAATAATTTAAAATGATTAAAATAAATAAACTAATATGCACAACTATGATTATAATTATAACCTTGTATAGGGACGCGCTCTCGAACTGTAATGATATATACAGTATAGACTGAAGCTATAGTGATATAATGATAATACTGGTGATACTGATGATACTGTAGCTACTGATATAATCATACTCGTGATACTGATGTAAAATCATCCCCTCCTCCAGTGGGGCGAAGTTTATATTAGTATTACTCACAACTCACACTAAGACATCTCTCGTAGTGTGCGACCTTGGCCAGGTCCGCGACCAATGGTCATTTAGGTCAGTGGCCAGCTTTATCGGTGCTTGTCTTTGATGTAATGTATTGACCCTTGTATTGAAAAGGGTTTTTGTTTGGCCGCGGCCCTTGTCTTGAAGACAGCGGCCGGCTGGGCCACTAGTTATAAATTATCCTTTCTTCCTGCCATCCTTTGTGAAGATGGCGGCTGGCTGGAGCCACTTTGACATTGCTATGACCCTGATATGTCATTACACAACTAACTAACCTCTATATGAAATCCATATTGGTTTAATTTATGAATGAGAATGTTACGGTTCACCTGGTCAAAAGCTTTAGTTATATCAGTGTAAATTACATCCAACACGAACATTCTCAGCACAAGAAGATAGAATAAAATTTTTGAAACAATAATAGATTAGTAGTGGGGTGGTTGATCGACCTGGTAGAAAACCATGTTGATTAGAACTTATTGTATTAATAAAGTATTGGGAGATTTTTCCAAGTACTAAACTCTCTAATAATTTAGAAATAATAGACGGTAAACAGATGGGTCTGTAGTACTTAATATTGGAAGACTCACCAGTCTTGAACAGAGATTTATAATGAAGCCGAGCTCCCATTTTAAAGCGAAAATTCCAGAGCTTAAGGACTGATTAAATAGAGAGCAGTTAGAGGATTTAATAAAGGATAGACAGTATTTTAAGATAATTGGAGGTATTTGATCAGGGCCAGAGCTCTTATTAGAATTGATATCAAGATTAGTAATTTCTTCATTACATCATCACAATCAAGAATAATAATTAGTTATAATTTAATTATTATAATATACAGAATAATCTGGTAAATCACAAGGTTTATTACAAATATACACAAGAGAAGTAACTAGTAAATAATTGAGCTATTTGTTCATCAGGGTCAGCATTTATGTTTTCAAAAGTCATGTATTTAGGAATGGATGTATTTTTTTAAGATTTAATATAGGACCAGAAAGGTTTCACATTGTAATTGATTGTAATGGATATTTTAAATGTATGAATTATGTAATCAAAGGAACAACGTTTTGAAAATGTTTTACATTTCTAACTGAGAATGGAAAATTCTTTGTAAGGAATTAAAGAATTGGTGTATTTAAATTCTCTATGGATTTCTTTTTTAAGTGAAATTAGTTGTTTTAGCACCTTTGAAAACCTTTGGTGTAAAAGTACTAGCAGTTCGTTTCTTAGTGGGTACAAATAAATCAAAACAATGATATAAAATAGTGTAAAATAAATCCACATTAGAATCAATGGGACTTATCAAGAAATAAGTTGTTCCAATCAAAGCTGGAAAAGTAAAAATTTAAAGCTTTAAAGTTTGAATGCCTAAAATTATGTAAGTAATGGTGTTTGTTAAATAAGTTGATTAGACATAGTAATGGAAAATTCAACATGACGTGGAGGATGAAGCGGATCATTATAGAGAAGGGCTGATCTATCGTATTCAGAAGAGGTAATTGAGGGAATATTAGGGTGAACGAAATCAAGGACTCTCTTGTTAGATGTATTATTAACATAATTAAATTGTATAAAATTATGGGACTGAATAAATTATAATAAAATATTATGTTGAATATAATTAACTGAACTAATAAAATAAGGATCATCTTTAGACTACTGAATATGTGGCCTTATAATCTCCGAGTAAAATTATTTGAGCTCATCAACTTGATCGAAGTGGCTCGAATAAACATCATAGTTGGAGTTGGGAGGAGGAATAATATATGTACTACCAATAATCAACTTTTAAAATTATTAAAAACGAACATTACGGATACATTTTCGAATAAGATGATGTTTTCAAGGTGTAACGATCCTGAAGAGGCTCATTGCAAAATGGGCGAAACGTCGGTTTTCAGTGAACCACTAATGCGGTCTCAACCCGGAAACTGAAGTGATTTGCATGCAAATGACCGTGGAACCTTAAATGCTAGCCAAATCCAACCCTACTTCTATTTCCATTAAATACTTTCTCTAGCGCTACATAAATACACATGAATTGAATAAAGTGTAATTATTAGATACTACTAAGAAGGAACCTAAACACTAATGACCCTAATTGAAGCATTTTTGCAAACGCTTTAAAGCTCTGCAACCAACGCTTCGATTTCTTAAGTCCTTCACTTTCGAAATTTTTTTTGTAATCGTGTCAAATTTTCGATGTTGAGTTTTCACGGAAAATATCCGTTTGAGGTCTCCTTAGTCCAAAAAAAATGGTTTTTAGAAAATGGTCTCTGTTTGTATATATATATATATATGTATGTATGTGAACAGCATAGCTCAAAAACGAAAAATCGTAGAAAGTTTAAACTTAATATTCCGTTTAGGTATCACCATAGGATCCGACTCTAGATTATCTGTCAAAATCCCTCATCCGAATGTTTTTTTTTTCCACATTTTTGCAATTTTCTCAAAAATGGCTCTAACGATCTTCTTTAAAACTTGCTATATCAACTACACATACAAAGATCTACAATTTTTATTTGAAACATTTCTCCAGAAAAATGCATATAAGGGCACACTTTTGCTGGAGGGGTGGAGTTAGTTTGTCCACTAAAGTGCTATTTCAGTTTATAACACAATTCTATCATCTAAATAATATTAATTAGAATTAAATATGTTGTTGAAATTCTGAATTTGAAGAAAATCAGATGCTATTTTTCTAAACTAAATATGTGAACTACACACATAAAGAACTACAGCTTTCATTTGAAACATTTTTCCGGGAAAACTCATTTAAGCGGGCTTTTGGTGGAGGGGTAGGTAATATGCTATACTATAATATGTGTAGTTGATTATACAATTCTACTATCTAGACAAAATCAATTAGAGAAATAAATAGATTGCCAAAATTCCGAGTTTCAAGAAAATTAGTAAACCGGAAGTGTTTTTTTTTTTTACTGAATTGTTTTTCAGTTTTTGTGATTTTCTCTTAAAAAACAGACAAATTTCATTAAATTTGATACACTAACTACAAAGTATAAAGTTTGTCAATTTCAGTTTTGAAAACTGGGGTAAGAGAAAGTTGTGTGAGTGGTTTACACCAGATTTATTTTTTGTCACAAGTGCATAACGGTCAATATACAAAATTGTGTTATCCACAAAGTAATAAGACTTTCCTTTTTCTAATTTTGGCAGTTCAGTTTCTAAAAAATGAACTTTGTTAGGATCAAGAGTGACCATATAGGGTGATGAATAAATTGATTTTTAAGGTTTTCAAATGTTGTTTCTTGACTGAGTAAAAATCTTGAAATTGCCGGACAATTTTTTCACACATTTTAAGTGTTAGCTCGGACAGAAGGGTATAAAAACTGTTAGTTTGCGCATCTTGCCGACGCTAGCGCTATTAGCAACATGAAGTTTATAGCGCCGTTGTGGCGAATTTCCTCAACAGAAGATTGCTAATTCTATCACGTCATCTCATTTCATTGGTGGCTATGTAATCACTGTTATGGTAGCAGGGATTGTTGAAATCATGGATATTATACAAAATTCATCACTGCATTTCATTTGTATATATAAGGAATTTTGTGTTGAGATCTAGTAAAAAGAGAATAGAGTTACCGAGCGATGAGTGATAATGATATAGAGTGGGGAATCATTGGCTAGAAATGTAGTTCAACTTGTTGAGCGGTGTAGCTAGTTAGCACACTTGGTTTTTTCGGTTGATTAGCTAGTGTGGATTCTTCATGAAAACTCTCTCGCTTGTAATAAAAATACTTTCAGCCAAGAGCTGAAGTTGGTTGCTTGAGTATAGAATTATGGCTTAGACTCCCCATTAATAGCAAGCTCTTGAATGCTTGTTCCAGACAGCTTGTTTAACTTCTTCGATTGTGAATTTTTATACTCTTCGAATATAGTTTTTTGACTAACTTGAAAGCCTTGAGATGGAAACTTGACTCTTGAAACTGCCTGGCTTTTATAGGTTTTTTTTCACAGTTACCAGGGGTAGCTTGGTTCTCAAAGTTGTACCCAATTCGTCCGTACAGTCGTTAGGCATGCTAGAAAGAAAGAGAAAGAACTCTTAAAGGATGCCAATTGTTGTCACGTTATCGCTAAAATGGATGGTATTAGCAACATGGAGTTTATAAGTCTGATAGGCATTATGACGAATTCCTCAACAGTTTTCACAGAGGACTACTCATTCCATTACAGAGTGATTTTTGACAAGTTATTTCCCATTTTTTTTTTTCTTGATGCATAGTTTTGAAAGATGACGAATTTTGTTAAAAGTAAACACGCAAGGAGAAATAAACCAAAACTTCAAAAATAATGATGAATTGTACTTTTATAGTATTTATAACCGTTTAAAAATTAAGCACAAATTAGCCCACACACCTTGATGAACAAATAGTGGGAATAGTATCTATAATTAAATTCCTTTTACTCGCAACATGTGAATCAATAGCTATTATTTTGTGTGTGATTTATGCTTAAATCATTTAAGGATTAGTGACGAGTGGATCAATCTTCACCATATGTTATGTTATATATATGTAGATAGATGGTTAGTTACTTATGAATAAGTGAGTGATTGTCAGCGCATGACCATATTGATAGGTGCAGTCCGTCATAGGTGCTCACTAATTTTATTGATCCACATATATCTGTTAGGACATCTGCTTCCAAACATCATCTGGGAAAATTGAACAAATCGTACTTAAGAATTCAGGATTCAGCTTTATCAAATCGTAGTATTGAACTATACAAGTACTATTTATCTATAAATACTTCATAATTATTTAAAAAAAAAAAATCATTTAATCAAACACCCTCTTTAAATTAGTTCTGCGTACAGGAATGTAGGTAACCCATTCATTTAGGTGGTTAATAATTAATAAATTTACTTTTTCTACAAAACTTGTTGATTAATGTGACAATTATTCAACAATAGCCAAATATAGCTACAGATATATATGGATATTAAAAATACAAACACTGTTACCAACTTGCAATTAACAAATTACAAAGTTTGGATGAAATTGCCAAAATATAATAATATTAGTACATTAGAATTTCTTAAAATATTAATTTTATTAATCAACTTAATAATAAATTAAACATCAAGAAACGTATAATATAATTGCGCTAATTTGTATTTTATGGCTGTTTTTATGTAATTATACTTAGATTTCCCAGGAAATCCATTAAATATAAAACCAATTCCGAAACCACTTTAGTTAAACATCATAGAATAACCAAGTATAAATTTGATTTTGATAACGCAGTAGTGATAGATAGAGAAAAAAATACAATTAAAAGAAAAGTACTGGAGGCAATACACAACTATGTAAATTTGAATAATATAGTCAATGACCGAAAAGAGTGTGCAAATGTATAAGAGTGTTGGGAAAGAATAACCTCCCAACACATGATACACTATTTTTGGCCAGATGTTTGCTAAATATAACAAGATCATATCAAAATTATATTAAATAATCAAATACACTAAAATTAATTAAATATTATCATAATAACAATTTCTAATGAAACCATTAAAATATAAAATATAACAAAGTAAGCAATAAATTAATAATCATAAAACCATATTCTAATGACGTCACCTTATAATAAGAAATACATTTTTTTTAAATCAGTCTACCACGATGGCTTTTAGCCAGTGGACACTCATACTTACAGTAAGTTCAATTACCAATTAAAAATTAACTTAACATATATAAAAATTAAATTAAGCATAAGCTAATTTAATAAAATCAAATTACAGGCCTTAAAATAACAAAAATAATAGAAGATACCAATATATATAGAATACTCATCACTAAAAAAATCAAATTTGTAACCACGTGGTCCTATTCCCAAAATCATAAAGAAACTTAACAAAAACAGTTTTGAGAAGAAAATAATTTTTTAATTACATAATTAAATTATATAACGACGTGTAACATATGGAAGTAACAAATAAATTAACTAATTAAAAATTGGACATATCTCACAGACTGGAAATTACATAATAAAATATATCACATTCCGATACAGGTTGGTACAACTAATTTGTTGGGCATTCTTATAGTTAAAAAATTTCTAAACTGTCAACTTAGTATTCAATTTGTTTTAAAAAAAATGTATTTCAGATTATAATAGAATTATGAATAATGATATGGTTGAAATGTTGGAAATAATGTAAATTACAAAGAAAAATATAATCTAAAGGCTGTAGTAAGGTTCATAAATTTACAACCCTTAATCTAAGTATAATATAATTTTGCTTGATTAATTCGCTCTTGTCCCTGTATTGATGAAGCAAACAAGTTATAGGTAACGAGATCTTCTTCTGGGCCCTGGATCCTGTGATCAACATTAAATTCCCTAATGCGTTAAGAAGTTGACAGAATTCAGATTGTGTCACCCTCCCTAGCTGTTTCATTAGAGAATCACAAAAATCAAAATGGGAAAGCGTGTCTCGTAGTGATGCCTCCCATTTATTCTCATATCTCACTGCAACAGATCTGCGTCTTGCTTCATTATAGCATATCAGCTGTGTTAATGGACCACAAGCCGTTGCAGCCGCTGACCTCTTATCCGGAGCCCATCTAATCCCCTCCAGGAGTACCCCATGAGATGGTTTAAGTCCAAAGGACGCCACATCGATTGCTTCTGCGTTAGCCCCTTGAGGAACTCTCATGTGCCCTATCCTTAGTTCTTCCAGCCTCGACTTAAACAAGGTGAAGGAGCCCAGTATAGGCACCATTATGCCTATCCATTCTGCTTCCTTCACTAGAGCGAACTCATATGCTGCAAGGACACTTTGCATTATGTTTGCATACCCAATGAGCGTCCTCTTTGACCCATTCACTTCAATTTCATGCAACAAGTAAGCAGCTCTCGCCTCTGCCGACCCAGTACCGTTGAGTTGCTGCCTCTGATGTTTTAGCGTGTTAAACATGGTTGCCACAATTGAGTTCATTGCTGGAATATCATATATGCTGTCTCCTTGTGCTTCAGCTGCGATGTATGCCCAATGTGCTATTGCTGCCATCACTCTATTCTTAAGAGTCCCTCTCGCTTCAGTCCTCCTTCTCTTCGATGCTGGTTCAATAGTTTCATCCGACATGATTTCAATACGGTTAGCAACAATAACCTGATATAGTAATGGCCTGGGATATAGTGGGGAGAACCTGTATATAAGCCAGTGAGAATCTATCTAGATATCTATCTAACAGATTCGGCTATACATCGCATCGTGTCATATCTCTCTCCCACCATTTATTCTATAAAACATTACAGTCCAGTGCAGTTTGTGTAAGCTTATAGCTATATTATAACAGTGTCTCGTCTAATTAATCAATCCCAATTTCTCTCCTCATCAAGTCCATTATAATAACATTTTTCCCTTCTCATTCAGTCGACGACCCGTCGACTGCGACCACTTGCACACTTCGCTACCCCACCAGTAGGGTGTAGATCTTGGATGAGACCTCCACTGTTCTGTAAAGAAACCCAGCGGCCATCATCCAGGGTATCTCACACCACAACCAAGTGGGACCCCAGAACTCAACCCAAGATCCCACCGCTGCCACCACTGTAATATATATATGTGTGGAGCAGTGGGAATAATTCTCATCCCTGCTCTTAATAAAAATTAATTATATGCAGAACATATACCATTTATTTCAATGAGAAGGGACATATAGCATGACATACTGAGGAAATTTCATCATTCCGATTCGGATAAATATAAAAAGGTTAATGGGGAAAGGTGTTTTATTCACGGCTTTGGCCATAAAACTTGAATGTTTTAGCTATTTTACATGTTTGATTGAAATTTAATTTATTATTGTGATGGTTGGTTCTGCAGAGCTGGATAGCATCTGAGACATTTTCCCTGGTAGCCTGCTTCATTTTGTGGTCATCGACCGGTTTCGGGCGTTCGCCCATCTTCAGGATGCGTTTTTTCAGACAGTGTGACAACACAGACTTGTACAGAGCAAACTTTGTTTTCACACGCGTGCGAACGCCCGAACCCGGTCGATGACCACAAAATGAGCAGGCTACACGCAAATGTCCCTCTGCTGGGTAATTTATTATTTAATTTTTAAATTGTGTGGGTAAAATTGAATCGAATTCGGCTAGTAAGTTCATAAATTTACAACCCTTAATCGTGAAGTATAATATAATTTTGTTGATAATTCGCTCTTTCCCTGTTTGAGGAAGCAACAAGTTATAGTAACGAGATCTTCTCTGGGCCCTGGATCCCTGTGATCAACATTAAATTCCAATGCTTTAGAGTTTAACAGAATTCAGATTGTGTCACCCTCCCTAGCTGTTTCATTAGAGAATCACAAAAATCAAAATGGGAAAGCGTGTCTCGTAGTGATGCCTCCCATTTATTCTCATATCTCACTGCAACAGATCTGCGTCTTGCTTCATTATAGCATATCAGCTGTGTTAATGGACCACAAGCCGTTGAAGTCGCTGACCTCTTATGCGGAGCCCATCTAATCACCTCCAGGAGTACCCCATGAGATGGTTTAAGTCCAAAGGACGCCACATCGATTGCTTCTGCGTTAGCCCCTTGAGGAACTCTCATGTGCCCTATCCTTAGTTCTTCCAGCCTCGACTTAAACAAGGTGAAGGAGCCCAGTATAGGCACCATTATGCCTATCCATTCTGCTTCCTTCACTAGAGCGAACTCATATGCTGCAAGGACACTTTGCATTATGTTTGCATACCCAATGAGCGTCCTCTTTGACCCATTCACTTCAATTTCATGCAACAAGTATGCAGCTCTCGCCTCTGCCGACCCAGTACCGTTGAGTTGCTGCCTCTGATGTTTTAGCGTGTTAAACATGGTTGCCACAATTGAGTTCATTGCTGGAATATCATATATGCTGACTCCTTGTGCTTCAGCTGCGATGTATGCCAATGTGCTATTGCTGCCATCACTCTATTCTTAAGAGTCCCTCTCGCTTCAGTCCTCCTTCTCTTCGATGCTGGTTCAATAGTTTCATCCGACATGATTTCAATTCTGTTAGCAACAATAACCTGATATAGTAATGGCCTGGGATATAATGGGGAGAACCTGTATATAAGCCAGTGAGAATCTATCTAGATATCTATCTATCAGATTCGGCTATACATCGCATCGTGTCATATCTCTCTCCCACCATTTATTCTATAAAACATTACAGTCCAGTGCAGTTTGTGTATGCTTATAGCTATATTATAACAGTGTCTCGTCTAATTAATCAATCCCAATTTCTCTCCTCATCAAGTCCATTATAATAACATTTTTCCCTTCTCATTCAGTCGACGACCCGTCGACTGCGACCACTTGCACACTTCGCTACCCCACCAGTAGGGTGTAGATCTTGGATGAGACCTCCACTGTTCTGTAAAGAAACCCAGCGGCCATCATCCAGGGTATCTCACACCACAACCAAGTGGGACCCCAGAACTCAACCCAAGATCCCACCGCTGCCACCACTGTAATATATATTTGTGTGGAGCAGTGGGAATAATTCTCATCCCTGCTCGTAAAAAAATTAATTATATGCAGAACATATACCATTTATTTCAATGAGAAGGGACATATAGCATGACATACTGAGGAAATTTCATCATTCCGATTCGGATAAATATAAAAAGGTTAATGGGGAAAGGTGTTTTATTCCCGGCTTTGGCCATAAAACTTGAATGTTTTAGCTATTTTACATGTTTGATTGAAATTTAATTTATTATTGTGATGGTTGGTTCCGCAGAGCTGGATAGCATCTGAGACATTTTCCGTGGTAGCCTGCTTCATTTTGTGGTCATCGACCGGTTTCGGGCGTTCGCCCATCTTCAGGATGCGTTTTTTCAGACAGTGTGACAACACAGACTTGTACAGAGCAAACTTTGTTTTCACACTCGGGCGAACGCCCGAAACCGGTCGATGACCACAAAATGAAGCAGGCTACCACGGAAAATGTCTCTGGTTAATTTATTATATTAATTTTTAAATTGTGGTAAAATTGAATCGAAATTAGGCGTAGTAAGGTTCATAAATTTACAACCCTTAATCTAAGTATAATATAATTTTGCTTGATTAATTCGCTCTTTCCCTGTATTGATGAAGCAAACAAGTTATAGGTAACGAGATCTTCTTCTGGGCCCTGGATCCTGTGATCAACATTAAATTCCCTAATGCGTTAAGAAGTTGACAGAATTCAGATTGTGTCACCCTCCCTAGCTGTTTCATTAGAGAATCACAAAAATCAAAATGGGAAAGCGTGTCTCGTAGTGATGCCTCCCATTTATTCTCATATCTCACTGCAACAGATCTGCGTCTTGCTTCATTATAGCATATCAGCTGTGTTAATGGACCACAAGCCGTTGCAGCCGCTGACCTCTTATCCGGAGCCCATCTAATCCCCTCCAGGAGTACCCCATGAGATGGTTTAAGTCCAAAGGACGCCACATCGATTGCTTCTGCGTTAGCCCCTTGAGGAACTCTCATGTGCCCTATCCTTAGTTCTTCCAGCCTCGACTTAAACAAGGTGAAGGAGCCCAGTATAGGCACCATTATGCCTATCCATTCTGCTTCCTTCACTAGAGCGAACTCATATGCTGCAAGGACACTTTGCATTATGTTTGCATACCAAATGAGCGTCCTCTTTGACCCATTCACTTCAATGTCATGCAACAAGTAAGCAGCTCTCGCCTCTGCCGACCCAGTACCGTTGAGTTGCTGCCTTTGGTGTTTTAGCGTGTTAAACATGGTTGCCACAATTGAGTTAATCGCTGGAATATCATATATGCTGACTCCTTGTGCTTCAGCTGCGATGTATATCCAATGTGCTATTGCTGCCATCACTCTATTCTTAAGCGTCCCTCTCGCTTCAGTCCTCCTTCTCTTCGATGCTGGTTCAATAGTTTCATCCGACATGATTTCAATACTGTTAGCAACAATAACCTGATATAGTAATGGCCTGGGATATAGTGGGGAGAACCTGTATATAAGCCAGTGAGAATCTATCTAGATATCTATCTATCAGATTCGGCTATACATCGCATCGTGTCATATCTCTCTCCCACCATTTATTCTATAAAACATTACAGTCCAGTGCAGTTTGTGTATGCTTATAGCTATATTATAACAGTGTCTCGTCTAATTAATCAATCCCAATTTCTCTCCTCATCAAGTCCATTATAATAACATTTTTCCCTTCTCATTCAGTCGACGACCCGTCGACTGCGACCACTTGCACACTTCGCTACCCCACCAGTAGGGTGTAGATCTTGGATGAGACCTCCACTGTTCTGTAAAGAAACCCAGCGGCCATCATCCAGGGTATCTCACACCACAACCGAGTGGGACCCCAGAACTCAACCCAAGATCCCACCGCTGCCACCACTGTAATATATATTTGTGTGGAGCAGTGGGAATAATTCTCATCCCTGCTCGTAATAAAAATTAATTATATGCAAAACATATACCATTTATTTCAATGAGAAGGGACATATAGCATGACATACTGAGGAAATTTCATCATTCCGATTCGGATAAATATAAAAAGGTTAATGGGGAAAGGGGTTTTATTCCCGGCTTTGGCCATGAAACTTGAATGTTTTAGCTATTTTACATGTTTGATTGAAATTTAATTTATTATTGTGATGGTTGGTTCCGCAGAGCTGGATAGCATCTGAGACATTTTCCGTGGTAGCCTGCTTCATTTTGTGGTCATCGACCGGTTTCGGGCGTTCGCCCATCTTCAGGATGCGTTTTTTCAGACAGTGTGACAACACAGACTTGTACAGAGCAAACTTTGTTTTCACACTCGGGCGAACGCCCGAAACCGGTCGATGACCACAAAATGAAGCAGGCTACCACGGAAAATGTCTCTGGTTAATTTATTATATTAATTTTTAAATTGTGGTAAAATTGAATCGAAATTAGGCGTAGTAAGGTTCATAAATTTACAACCCTTAATCTAAGTATAATATAATTTTGCTTGATTAATTCGCTCTTTCCCTGTATTGATGAAGCAAACAAGTTATAGGTAACGAGATCTTCTTCTGGGCCCTGGATCCTGTGATCAACATTAAATTCCCTAATGCGTTAAGAAGTTGACAGAATTCAGATTGTGTCACCCTCCCTAGCTGTTTCATTAGAGAATCACAAAAATCAAAATGGGAAAGCGTGTCTCGTAGTGATGCCTCCCATTTATTCTCATATCTCACTGCAACAGATCTGCGTCTTGCTTCATTATAGCATATCAGCTGTGTTAATGGACCACAAGCCGTTGCAGCCGCTGACCTCTTATCCGGAGCCCATCTAATCCCCTCCAGGAGTACCCCATGAGATGGTTTAAGTCCAAAGGACGCCACATCGATTGCTTCTGCGTTAGCCCCTTGAGGAACTCTCATGTGCCCTATCCTTAGTTCTTCCAGCCTCGACTTAAACAAGGTGAAGGAGCCCAGTATAGGCACCATTATGCCTATCCATTCTGCTTCCTTCACTAGAGCGAACTCATATGCTGCAAGGACACTTTGCATTATGTTTGCATACCAAATGAGCGTCCTCTTTGACCCATTCACTTCAATTTCTTGCAACAAGTAAGCAGCTCTCGCCTCTGCCGACCCAGTACCGTTGAGTTGCTGCCTTTGATGTTTTAGCGTGTTAAACATGGTTGCCACAATTGAGTTCATCGCTGGAATATCATATATGCTGACTCCTTGTGCTTCAGCGGCGATGTATGTCCAATGTGCTATTGCTGCCATCACTCTATTCTTAAGCGTCCCTCTCGCTTCAGTCCTCCTTCTCTTCGATGCTGGTTCAATAGTTTCATCCGACATGATTTCAATTGTGTTAGCAGCAATAACCAGATATAGTAATGGCCTGGGATATAGTGGGGAGAACCTGTATATAAGCCAGTGAGAATCTATCTAGATATCTATCTATCAGATTCGGCTATACATCGCATCGTGTCATATCTCTCTCCCACCATTTATTCTATAAAACATTACAGTCCAGTGCAGTTTGTGTAAGCTTATAGCTATATTATAACAGTGTCTCGTCTAATTAATCAATCCCAATTTCTCTCCTCATCAAGTCCATTATAATAACATTTTTCCCTTCTCATTCAGTCGACGACCCGTCGACTGCGACCACTTGCACACTTCGCTACCCCACCAGTAGGGTGTAGATCTTGGGTGAGACCTCCACTGTTCTGTAAAGAAACCCAGCGGCCATCATCCAGGGTATCTCACACCACAACCGAGTGGGACCCCAGAACTCAACCCAAGATCCCACCGCTGCCACCACTGTAATATATATTTGTGTGGAGCAGTGGGAATAATTCTCATCCCTGCTCGTAATAAAAATTAATTATATGCAGAACATATACCATTTATTTCAATGAGAAGGGACATATAGCATGACATACTGAGGAAATTTCATCATTCCGATTCGGATAAATATAAAAAGGTTAATGGGGAAAGGTGTTTTATTCACGGCTTTGGCCATAAAACTTGAATGTTTTAGCTATTTTACATGTTTGATTGAAATTTAATTTATTATTGTGATGGTTGGTTCTGCAGAGCTGGATAGCATCTGAGACATTTTCCCTGGTAGCCTGCTTCATTTTGTGGTCATCGACCGGTTTCGGGCGTTCGCCCATCTTCAGGATGCGTTTTTTCAGACATTGTGACAACACAGACTTGTACAGAGCAAACGTTGTTTTCACACTCGGGCGGACGCCCGAAACCGGTCGATGACCACAAAATGAAGCAGGCTACCACGGAAAATGTCTCTGTTTAATTTATTATATTAATTTTTAAATTGTGGTAAAATTGAATCGAAACTAGGCGTAGTAAGGTTCATAAATTTACAACCCTTAATCTAAGTATAATATAATTTTGCTTGATTAATTCGCTCTTGTCCCTGTATTGATGAAGCAAACAAGTTATAGGTAACGAGATCTTCTTCTGGGCCCTGGATCCTGTGATCAACATTAAATTCCCTAATGCGTTAAGAAGTTGACAGAATTCAGATGTGTCACCCTCCCTAGCTGTTTCATTAGAGAATCACAAAAATCAAAATGGGAAAGCGTGTCTCGTAGTGATGCCTCCCATTTATTCTCATATCTCACTGCAACAGATCTGCGTCTTGCTTCATTATAGCATATCAGCTGTGTTAATGGACCACAAGCCGTTGAAGTCGCTGACCTCTTATGCGGAGCCCATCTAATCACCTCCAGGAGTACCCCATGAGATGGTTTAAGTCCAAAGGACGCCACATCGATTGCTTCTGTGTTAGCCCCTTGAGGAACTCTCATGTGCCCTATCCTTAGTTCTTCCAGCCTCGACTTAAACAAGGTGAAGGAGCCCAATATAGGCACCATTATGCCTATCCATTCTGCTTCCTTCACTAGAGCGAACTCATATGCTGCAAGGACACTTTGCATTATGTTTGCATACCAAATGAGCGTCCTCTTTGACCCATTCACTTCAATGTCATGCAACAAGTAAGCAGCTCTCGCCTCTGCCGACCCAGTACCGTTGAGTTGCTGCCTTTGGTGTTTTAGCGTGTTAAACATGGTTGCCACAATTGAGTTAATCGCTGGAATATCATATATGCTGACTCCTTGTGCTTCAGCTGCGATGTATATCCAATGTGCTATTGCTGCCATCACTCTATTCTTAAGCGTCCCTCTCGCTTCAGTCCTCCTTCTCTTCGATGCTGGTTCAATAGTTTCATCCGACATGATTTCAATACTGTTAGCAACAATAACCTGATATAGTAATGGCCTGGGATATAGTGGGGAGAACCTGTATATAAGCCAGTGAGAATCTATCTAGATATCTATCTATCAGATTCGGCTATACATCGCATCGTGTCATATCTCTCTCCCACCATTTATTCTATAAAACATTACAGTCCAGTGCAGTTTGTGTATGCTTATAGCTATATTATAACAGTGTCTCGTCTAATTAATCAATCCCAATTTCTCTCCTCATCAAGTCCATTATAATAACATTTTTCCCTTCTCATTCAGTCGACGACCCGTCGACTGCGACCACTTGCACACTTCGCTACCCCACCAGTAGGGTGTAGATCTTGGATGAGACCACCACTGTTCTGTAAAGAAACCCAGCGGCCATCATCCAGGGTATCTCACACCACAACCGAGTGGGACCCCAGAACTCAACCCAAGATCCCACCGCTGCCACCACTGTAATATATATTTGTGTGGAGCAGTGGGAATAATTCTCATCCCTGCTCGTAATAAAAATTAATTATATGCAAAACATATACCATTTATTTCAATGAGAAGGGACATATAGCATGACATACTGAGGAAATTTCATCATTCCGATTCGGATAAATATAAAAAGGTTAATGGGGAAAGGGGTTTTATTCCCGGCTTTGGCCATGAAACTTGAATGTTTTAGCTATTTTACATGTTTGATTGAAATTTAATTTATTATTGTGATGGTTGGTTCCGCAGAGCTGGATAGCATCTGAGACATTTTCCGTGGTAGCCTGCTTCATTTTGTGGTCATCGACCGGTTTCGGGCGTTCGCCCATCTTCAGGATGCGTTTTTTCAGACAGTGTGACAACACAGACTTGTACAGAGCAAACTTTGTTTTCACACTCGGGCGAACGCCCGAAACCGGTCGATGACCACAAAATGAAGCAGGCTACCACGGAAAATGTCTCTGGTTAATTTATTATATTAATTTTTAAATTGTGGTAAAATTGAATCGAAATTAGGCGTAGTAAGGTTCATAAATTTACAACCCTTAATCTAAGTATAATATAATTTTGCTTGATTAATTCGCTCTTTCCCTGTATTGATGAAGCAAACAAGTTATAGGTAACGAGATCTTCTTCTGGGCCCTGGATCCTGTGATCAACATTAAATTCCCTAATGCGTTAAGAAGTTGACAGAATTCAGATTGTGTCACCCTCCCTAGCTGTTTCATTAGAGAATCACAAAAATCAAAATGGGAAAGCGTGTCTCGTAGTGATGCCTCCCATTTATTCTCATATCTCACTGCAACAGATCTGCGTCTTGCTTCATTATAGCATATCAGCTGTGTTAATGGACCACAAGCCGTTGCAGCCGCTGACCTCTTATCCGGAGCCCATCTAATCCCCTCCAGGAGTACCCCATGAGATGGTTTAAGTCCAAAGGACGCCACATCGATTGCTTCTGCGTTAGCCCCTTGAGGAACTCTCATGTGCCCTATCCTTAGTTCTTCCAGCCTCGACTTAAACAAGGTGAAGGAGCCCAGTATAGGCACCATTATGCCTATCCATTCTGCTTCCTTCACTAGAGCGAACTCATATGCTGCAAGGACACTTTGCATTATGTTTGCATACCCAATGAGCGTCCTCTTTGACCCATTCACTTCAATTTCATGCAACAAGTAAGCAGCTCTCGCCTCTGCCGACCCAGTACCGTTGAGTTGCTGCCTTTGATGTTTTAGTGTGTTAAACATGGTTGCCACAATTGAGTTCATCGCTGGAATATCATATATGCTGACTCCTTGTGCTTCAGCGGCGATGTATGTCCAATGTGCTATTGCTGCCATCACTCTATTCTTAAGCGTCCCTCTCGCTTCAGTCCTCCTTCTCTTCGATGCTGGTTCAATAGTTTCATCCGACATGATTTCAATTGTGTTAGCAGCAATAACCAGATATAGTAATGGCCTGGGATATAGTGGGGAGAACCTGTATATAAGCCAGTGAGAATCTATCTAGATATCTATCTATCAGATTCGGCTATACATCGCATCGTGTCATATCTCTTTCCCACCATTTATTCTATAAAACATTACAGTCCAGTGCAGTTTGTGTAAGCTTATAGCTATATTATAACAGTGTCTCGTCTAATTAATCAATCCCAATTTCTCTCCTCATCAAGTCCATTATAATAACATTTTTCCCTTCTCATTCAGTCGACGACCCGTCGACTGCGACCACTTGCACACTTCGCTACCCCACCAGTAGGGTGTAGATCTTGGGTGAGACCTCCACTGTTCTGTAAAGAAACCCAGCGGCCATCATCCAGGGTATCTCACACCACAACCAAGTGGGACCCCAGAACTCAACCCAAGATCCCACCGCTGCCACCACTGTAATATATATATGTGTGGAGCAGTGGGAATAATTCTCATCCCTGCTCTTAATAAAAATTAATTATATGCAGAACATATACCATTTATTTCAATGAGAAGGGACATATAGCATGACATACTGAGGAAATTTCATCATTCCGATTCGGATAAATATAAAAAGGTTAATGGGGAAAGGGGTTTTATTCCCGGCTTTGGCCATAAAACTTGAATGTTTTAGCTATTTTACATGTTTGATTGAAATTTAATTTATTATTGTGATGGTTGGTTCTGCAGAGCTGGATAGCATCTGAGACATTTTCCCTGGTAGCCTGCTTCATTTTGTGGTCATCGACCGGTTTCGGGCGTTCGCCCATCTTCAGGATGCGTTTTTTCAGACATTGTGACAACACAGACTTGTACAGAGCAAACTTTGTTTTCACACTCGGGCGAACGCCCGAAACCGGTCGATGACCACAAAATGAAGCAGGCTACCACGGAAAATGTCTCTGGTTAATTTATTATATTAATTTTTAAATTGTGGTAAAATTAATTAGTGAGCATTAATTAGACTTTTGTTTTAATTCGCTGCTATAGGTGCCGCTATAGGTCGGATACTAGATGATTAGCAGTATTAATTAGAGTGTAACAAAATTCTCATCAATGAATAAAGTTTTACCTTCTACATCCCCGCTTCTGTTATGACTGAAAGTATAACTTCTCTTGCTTCTTCTTTAAATGCCTGTTCCGTATGGTTGAAAATTTGAAAAATTTATTCTAACATCCATTGTACAATATTTATTGAAAATGTTCAACAAACAATTAAAAAAATAAAGGTAGCCAAAATTCTATACAAACAGATTACTAGCAATATTTACTGGCAATATTAGCAGCTGATCAAAGGAATGTAGACGATATTTCTGCTTTACTAAGTCACATGCTTGATATATAAATCGCTGACGCCCAGGCGTCTTCAGCCTTCAATTTTCCTTTGAAAAAAGTGAATCTCTGTTTCAGTTAGGAAAAATATATTTGACAAATATTTTCCGGCAATCAACAATGTAACTAACGACTATAAATCACAGCTTAAAGCTTATTTTATAAAATAGTTCAAGTTTCACAAAAGTATTACAGAGTAGTTTCACAAAGTATCACAAGTTATAAAATAAATATGTAACACAGTTGCATTGTGTCATGGTAAATAAAAAAAATTTTTAAGCATGCATCATTAGCACCAGATTTTGAAGATTTCAAGACTCCTTGCATGTTGCATCCTCAAATTCCAGGTTTCTGCTCCATAGCATAAAAAACAGTGATAGACAGTGAACACTGTCCGAAGGTCCGCAGTGCCCTGCGCCGGGTGCCAATAATCATATATGTTGACGGGCAATAATTGTTTGTTTTTGTTTTTAAATAAGACGAATCTTAAAAATTGCATTCAGATGTGGATATTATAACCGCTTATAGCCCAATATTTACTTTAGTCGATGAAAAGAATTCCTCGTCTTTCCAGTACAGAGTGTATCTACTTTCCTGAGAGTAGATCCTATATATGCAATTTTATCCATTGCTGCTCACATCAGTAATCTGGAACATTCCCTTTCCTCAGTACCGCAAAGACGAAGTATATTATAATATTAGCTTTATGCTTTGATTCATTGTGAGTTATATTTTTTTTTGATTGCCGAAAAGTATTTGTAATTTTTTTTTTTTCCAAATTGTGTTTTGCAAGTTTTTTGCAAAGGTGCTCTTAGTATCAGCACCTTTACAGAAAAAAACAGAGCCTTCATAGTATTTCTCTAGAAACTTCACTGTGTCCCAATTTCATTAGAAACTTCACTAGTATTTCTCTTACAGATTTCTAGATATGCCTGTCAGTAACCATATTTAATATTTAGAAATACGGGTCATGGCAGGTTCAGGAAACATCTGTACAAGGTAGGACTCATTCGAGCGGAACCCTTGTGCAGACTATGTCAGGAAGAGGAGGAAACGGCCTCCCACCTGTTGTTCGATTGCGTAGCAATAATCAGATTGAGGTATGAAACCTTTCGGTACTTTGCGACCTGAGGAGATAGTAGCTCAAAACGACCTGGTATGAAGGCCCTGAAACTCCTTAAGGAGGGAAGGTTTGTCTACTAGGAACCATCGGGGGTGGCACAATAAGCTTCTATTGGCTGCAGTGCCGGGACATGGCCCACCCAAGATAGGATAATAATAATAATAATGTTTAGAAATATTTCTAAGTCCTGTTACTTCAAATTAATTTATCTGTGGCCGTCAGATATTTTAGTATTGCGTTCTCCATTGGAAACGAATTAAAGGCTAACTGTAACGTTCCATGATTTTTGTTTGCATTATGCCTAAATTGACTATTTTCTGCATGAATGTGACAGTAATCAATTGATTCAATAATATACTCTGACGGTTAACTTGCATACATCGTCTGAGTACATTCGGATAACGGAACCAGTCAGAACAAAAAAAAAAAGAAAAAGAAGTGTGTTGTGCCGGATAAAATTCCAGATTTAACAATCGGGTATTTTTTTTCTCTTCTTCTTTACAATCTGGAAAATAAATGGATAAATCTAAAAAGTGAAAACTTACGGGGCAAATACCCAAACAAGTAGGGAACTTTAGACTTCTTCACAGTTCAGGGTTAGTTGCAGAGTGAGCCAGTCTTATTTATTGCTTTCTTGATCTCATCTTAAACTTTAGGTCTTTACAGCGGCCACTATCCAGGAGCTATTATACAAAAATATTCACTGCCAAAACAAACAAATAGATCTTCATAAAATAACCATACAAAACAATGCTAATAATATATATAGTTGAGATTAATTATACATCACATCACCTGTGCAATTGCTCTTCACTTAATTAAACCGTGAAATTAAACAAAATCCAATAAGCTAAGCAAGAAATACAAGATAAATTTACAAATTTTGTTTCTTTATAAATCCAAAGGATTATCATTATATTATTTATTAAAAACTTTTTTTTCGATAAAATCGTAAGTTAAATAATTTCGTAGTTTATGGTTTTTTTTTCTCCTAAAATTCCCCGCTAACTTTGAACAAATTTATTTGTACGAGCAAGATCTCAACGTCATTTTTCATGAAAAAATCAATCAATCAGTTTCATAATATATATGAAAAAGAAATTATATTTGGAAACAACTTTTGTTTCAGTAGGTTATATTTATTCCCTGGTATTATAGGTATATCGAGTGTCTGAGCTAAGGTTTAAAGAGTAGATATCAGACGGTATATTGGGAGTGATTATATAGCCAAATCCATGGCAACCGTAAATATCAACTGTAGCTCTATTAGGATTTAGTGTATGTGAGAAGAATGTGAGTCGTCTGATTTAAAGAGAAATGAACATAATATGGTGTATGGTGAATGAATGATGATGAATATATTAGTGTATTATGCCTGAAGGCATCTAAACCCAAATAGTTGGGCATTTCAACATCAGGCCCCATGTAATTGGATGTCAGTGTATTTGTTTTTCATGTTTTTTGGCTAGTAGTCCTCTTGTTCTTAAAGATAGATTCTAATTAGCACTAGTTATTTTTTTTATTGTATATAAAGACTGCTGATCCATACTCTGTGGCGTCCTATATACATATAAGATATGATATGGATAGGATATGTTAATATTTCTATGAAATCACTTGCATTTTTTTTGGATTTCACACATCCAATTATTTTTGAGCATTCCCACAAATAAAATCCATCAAGGCCAGTGCCCTTGCCTGTGAAAGAAATGATTAATCTCCAATTATTTAGAAAATTATAATTATTTCACTAATTATTATATTGAATACTTCCCAACTCTAATAAAAATGTTAGCATCTTCCATTGCGAATATGGACACCAATATTTTTACATATTTTTTACCTTTTACTTTAATTTTTTTTTTTAAATATTTATTGGGTTCTCTCAATTGGTGATTTATAGCGATCCCCCACTAAATAGTGTACTTTTAGTCGTAAACTGAGTGTCCGTTTGCATATACCTACTACTTAGTTTACATAAATTATGCAGTAGAAACAATACGGGTATTAAACCATAACAATCCGTGTTCAATTACTAGAGTAATAAATAATGCAAACATTAACACATCATTCATGCTCTCTCTGAATCCATCAAATATGTATAGGCACTGCAGTGGTATACCGATTGATTATTGAATTTTGCCAGCAACCTACACCAGTATTTTGGTTTAAAATACCAAAATGTTGAAATTATTGCATTGAGTAAACATTTTAAATTAATTCATTCGTTTTGAATCCAAGAACTCTTGACGACGTCATTAATATTAGCTATTTTTTTTTGGCCATAAAAGCTGTCCCATTAACTGTGACAGATGGTAGACAGCTGGTCAAATCTCTCGGAGTCTGCTGAATTTGCATTCTTAAAATTATATTATAAGATGTGCAAAACGGGCAGCTTCCCCCTTCAGTGGAAGAATTATGTCGTATGCCCAATATTGAAACCACAAATACACAGGAATTCGACTGCAAATCCTACCTCCCCATATAGGATTTTTATCCTACCTTCCTGTCTGATGAAAACGTTCGAAAGGCTGTTTAAGACTACAGGCTAGAGTGATGGTTGGAATACCATGACAAATACCCCAAATCTCATAGTGGTTTTAGAAAAAGGAAATCGTTAAGGCCCAAACACTGATATTAACCGATATACACAATATATTTGCCTCAAATAAGATCAAGTTGGCCTATTTACTGCGACGTATGATTCAGCCCAATTTCAGGTTTTAACAAATAAAAATTAACATGATCGGCTTACCCAATAAATTCATACAAAATATTATTAACTAAATATCTGATAGGAATATATGTTTCAATATAAACGATAGCTTGTAGGAACTGTATCTAGCTTCGATGGGGCTATTTTCGACAGGGATCAGTTTTGAGCCGAATACTATATATTATTTTTTTTTATGTATCAGACATTGGAACTATTTTCTCTCCAGAAACGAAGATGCTCCAATATGCTGACGATATCTGTATATACGTTTATGACAAACGACGTTGATCGGTGTAAGGGCATTTTAGAAAAGGTGTTTGGTAATTTGTGTAACTAGACAATGGCAAATGGGCCTACAATTTCCGACAGAAAATATATATGTGCTCCTTTACAAAAAAAAAAAAAGGTTAGATTTGTAAGGGGCATTAAACATGGGCAGATGGAGTTTTCCCCTTGCCACAGAAACCCAGGTATCTCATACTTACAATAGATAAGACTCATTCCTGGAAGTCATACATTAACAATGCTAGCGAAGCAAAAGGACTGTTTAACATCTGGACATCGATCTCTCATATCAACTTGGGTGCGGATCCGAATGTATCCTTTTATTTTACAGATTAACAATTAGGGCAGTTATGGATTTTGGATGCTTCTTTCACTCCCAGACAAGAAATCTATCTTAAAGCCACTATTCTACTTAAAACGCTCAGAGTAGAGGAACTACCCAATAGTAACCCTCCGACAGTATATGAACACTATTCATTCCCATCGTTAGAGAGAATTCCCGTAGACCATTGTTTTTTTTTTCATACGCTAGAAGTGTTGTCTGAAAAGTTGCTGGATGACAAGTGCTGTAAAATTGTGAAAAAAATGAAAAGAACATTTAGTAAAATTGCATTTTTGGTTAAAGGATTTTCCCCCCAATCCTTCTTCTCGTTGGATGCGGTGTTAGTAACCAAACCGAATACCAAGTTTAAGTTTCTTGGGATTTTGTCGTTTTTGAGATATTCTGATAACATCCACACATACATAAGTGCAGACCATCCGCAAAAAAACATTTTTTTAATATTCACTGAAAGTCACTTCTAAAATTTGGCATGATTGCAGTACTTCTCCATTACGTCACCAAGAGAAAGTAAAAAGCGACAAGAAAGAAAATTGAGGTGAAAGAAAACTATTCGATTCAAAGCTGAACAATGTAACTAAATAGATCGTTTCAAATTACATAAAAAAAAAAGAAAGTAAACATGGTAGTAAACAAGGTCTTCCCTACAATGATAACCAGAAAATAAAACATTTGGCAAGCGTGTGCATTTATTTCTTAGAAAGAGAGAAATATTAGTGAAAATAGTGGCCAGGTGGACAGCTAGTTACTATCAGGTCTATACATTTCACGGTTACTATCCCTACCATATGTTACAAACTACAAAGTATATATAGGTCGGGTCAAAATATTGGCCATATGTCCAATGTCAAAATTATGTGTGTGCGTGCTATGTATTAAGTTTTATAATAACTCATATTTTATTTCCTATAACTATGAAACCGTTTATAAATACTTTTTCATCTAATAATAAAGAATAAAGGATTTTTCATTCAAGGAATTGTAGTCGTTATTATAAATCAACTTTGAAACGTATATTCGAAATAGAAATAACTTCTAATCATCTATACAAGTAGTTATTAGAGATAGGCAGATAGTTTTTTTATATTTTAGGTTTTCATATTGTGTTTCATTAATAACAGTTTGAAAATGAAAGATTTACAAAATAAATACAAAATTAAAAATAAAATAAATAAACGCTGGCAATCAATGCCAAGTATTGAAACCATTGTATTTGATATATTCTCTTCTTCAGTGTAGAAAATTTATCGAATTGAATTTCTTAAAAACTATAGTTTTACATGTGATATATCATCATCATCATCATCAAGTGTTACGATGAACATATTTAATTCTATTTAGACGATAGATTTGTATAAATACCTAAAACTGCACTTTAGAGGAAGCCGTAACCCCACCCTTCCCCCAAAAGTGCCATTAAATGAATTTTCCAGGAGAAATATTTCAAATAAAAGTTGTAGTGTTTTATATATGTGTAGTTGATATCGTATGCTTAAAGAAAATCAACGCGTTGCCACCATTTTTGAAAAAATTGCAAAAAACCGGTAAAATCCATTCAATTAAGTGGTAAATACTTTCTGTTGTGAAATTTTGATAGATAAATATCCTATAGGAATCCCATAGTGACATCCACATGGACTGTCACAATATTGAATCAGCGATTATTCGTTTTTGAGCTATGCTGATTTACACATATTCCGTGTAATATACACGATCGCAAAAACTAAATAATCTATTCAATAACGTAGTGATTCTGCTTAACATATTTCGACCTGAACTTCCATGTGAATCTTTTATGGTACCTAAATGAAATATGCGAGTTTTCAATTTGGCGTTATATATATATATATTTGTATGTAGTGTATACGTTTTTTCCATCTGGCATAGATGATATTGTTGTGTATGTAACATATATATATATGACACATATATATATATATATGTTACATACACAACAATATCATCTATGCCAGATGGAAAAAACGTATACACTACATACAAATATACATATACAGGGTGACCAGAGTTATATGCTCCACCCACTTTTTTTTTAAACGGCGGGAAATTTCGAAAAAATAGAAATCACGTATTTAATCATTTGTAGTCTAGTTTATTTTCAGTGATTGATCCATTTTTTTATACCCCAATATCCCGAGATACAGCATCAAACTTTTTTTTTCAAATGGAACATTATATTTTTTTTGCATATTTTATAGTACTTGAGCCTCTAAAAAAAAAAAAAAAAAATTAAATCGGTTAGGTTTTTTCAAAAGTTATGCTAATTTAAAATATGAAAAACAAATTTCAGTTTAATGTCAAAATTACCTTATTTTTTTTTAAAGAAGCTGTCAACTGATTAAGGTTACTGTACACTTATTTTTTAGATATCCCACAAAAAATAGTCCATTGGGGTTAAGTCCGGAGGATCGAGGTGGCCATTGGATCGGACCATGAGTTCCTAACCACTTTTCGTGGAAAATTTCGTCCAGGTAACGTCGAACAACCTCGCATTATGTGCGGGCAACCTTCTTGTTGAAACTACATATCTAGCCGACGTTTTAGAGGGGACATCTTCAAGCAGAACTGGCAAAATGTCTCTTAAAAAGTTAGATACATTTCAACCAGTTAAGTTCCCTCTGTAGAAGTATGGGCCGATAGTTGGTTTCCTAAAACTCCACACCAAACGTTTGTAGAAAAAACAACCTGATGGCGTGTGGCGCAGGTAACTTGTGGATTTTCTTCTGCCCATACTGTAAAGTTCCAACGATTAAGAAGGCCATTGTTGGTAAACTTTGATTCATCAGTCCATAAAATTGTGCATTTTTTGTCCATTTTTGTGGGGATATCTAAAAAATAAAGTGTACAGTAACCTTAATCCCGTGGCTTCAGTCGAAGATCTGGAACGTCGAATATCTAGCCTGCCTAGATGTTGACTTTGCCACCTAAGTGCTGCTACAAACAGAGCGTGGGAGGCCAGAGCTTTGGCTTGCCTATCCGTTGATGGTGCCCAGTTTGAAGAGCTCCTTTAAAGAAAAAATAAGGTAATTTTGACATTAAACTGAAATTTGTTTTTCATATTTTAAATTAGCATAACTTTTGAAAAACCTAACCGATTTTAAATTTTTTTTTTTTTTTTTTTTTTTTTAGGGACTCAAGTACTATAAAAATATGCAAAAAAAAATATAATGTTCCATTTGAAAAAAAAAAAGTTGGATGCTGTATCTCGGGATATTGGGGTTTAAAAAAATGGATCATTCACTGAAAATAAACTAGACTAAAAATGATTAAATACGTGTTTTCTATTTTTTCGAAATTTCCCGCCGTTTAAAAAAAAAAGTGGGTGGAGCATATAACTCTGGTCACCCTATATATGCAGACTATTTTCTAAAAATCACTTTTTCACGCTCAATGCACTTTAAAATATGTACTGTGAAATGTTCATATTTCTAAAATCTGGCAAGAATATAATATTTCATCTTATAGTAACCAAAGGCGATGCCAAATACAATGTCAAACAAACATAGTGACAGTGGCACTGGGAAAAGTGGCCAAGATTGTGGAAATTGAAGAAATGGTGGATGGACATAATTTGGAATGTTTGCATATGAAAGTCAACTGAATTTGGTCGTATTAGTTGGAGTGGTTGTATTTTAACATGATGGGAAAAAGATATTTACCATTAAAGTAAAAATGGCGTATTGTATAGAGGCCGAGTTATACAACGATGCTTAGTCAAAATAAAGAATTGTGTAATCAAAATAGAAGTAAACTCTTTTTGACTCTTTAAACCGGCTATATTAGCGAAATGCTAACCTCTCTACTAACTAGAGGATATGGTTCTTCTCTATATGATTGGAGTTTGGAAGATCGATATAAATTTGATGAAAGCACACATTGACTTTATGGCACAATGAGGCAACTGATCAAACTACAAAAGAGGCAGCATCGACGTCTATGTTGCAAGAAAAATGTATAAGAATTCAACCAGGTTGTACCAATTACATGCATCACGGCAAAGTAGAGGACACATTTATTAAAACACATATGGACAGAAATGATTATAAAGCAACCATAAACACGACGCACTTGGGTTGAGTCAGCATTTCAAAGTTGAGAATATTAGCATCGAATTAAAATTAAAAAAAATAATTAACAATCCATTCGTTTTGGTATTCGTGAGAATCTATTCAATCTTATACCAATTGATTGCCATTAGTTATCGGAAATAGAAATTCTTTAATTAAATTAGTGAATACATTAATTAATTCATTTCTTCTTTTTTTTAATCGGCATTACGTTTCCTTTTTTTTATTAACGTACCCAGTAATCTTGTTTTAATCTTATTGAGTATGTTGCTTTAAGCATCAAAACATGGACAGTCAGCAAGAAGATGCAGAAAAAGATAGAGGCGACTGAAATGGATTTCTAGAGGCGTTCCCGCAGAGGGAGAAAGAGGAATGTGGATATAAGAAGAATCGTCGAGAAGTACACGTGGAGGACCACAAAATTGGATGAAATAGAAAAAAAGAAATTGGTATGGTTCGGCCACGAGGCAAGAATGCAGAAAATTGAATGCCTAAGAGAGTGATAAAATGGAGACTGCCAAATACAAGGAAAAGTGGTAGGCCAATATATAATTGGTAAAATGGCTTCGAAGGGATCATGGCTAGTCAAGAATTGTGCGAGCAAGACGCATTTGATTGGTTATACTGGAAAACTAGCATCGAATCTTTATATTAATGATTACAGTTTCTAAAGTACACTGACAGTATGATCAACGCATCGTCTATTATAGAGGTGGCAGATAGAAATGTTAAAGCTCGTGAATGAATGATTATCTTGCTGTGTCAATATAGTAATTGGTCTGAGGAAATCTCAATTTTGGAGAAAATCCTTTAAAAAAAATCCAATATTTATTTTGCTAAAATTGTACTTTGCTTTTCACTCTTCTTATACAATTGTTATTTTCTCTAATTTTTTATTTCTTTTGGGTATCCACATTGTCGAATAAACGTTCCTCTGTTAAGGAAATTCACTACTACAAGTGCTGGAGACTCCATGTTACTGACACCAACCACATCAACGCTATGTTCTCCTTCAACGAGATCTTTCCCCATACTGCCAGGCAACTTGTACGGAACAGGCTATAATTTAACAAGAATCATGCTCTTTCCTAGAGATGTGTCCAGTCACCATTGAGAGCTAGAAAAAAATTGTATAAAACCCCCCTTTGATGTTTAAAAAAAAAATCCTATGGCGCAACAGCCCACGAAGGGCCAAGGCTTGCCAGACGTCGATTTGAATAGGGGGGCGTGTGTTAAGCACGCCTCAGTTTCCACGCCGTTTAGTTCCGGCTTCGTTACCTAGGGTGCCACTAACTGTAGCTCCCCATTTTTTAACACGATGTGCTGGGTCAACACCAACTTTGGCCTCATGGGAATCGAATCCTAAATGCTCGCACGAAAGGCGAGTGCGCTAGCCACTAAACTAACGCGTGAGGACTCTGATGCTTAAGCCAGTTAAAAATCAACCTTTAAGAATTTCAAAATCAACTTTCAAAAACTCTCATCAAAAGACTGCAACCAACAATCAAGAAAACAGCAATCGCAAGCAACATTCAAAAACTTACTAATAATTTTCGAAGAGTCTATAACATAATTCTCGAAAGAGAGTTATAAGGAGCAACTACTTTCAAAAAGTAATCATTTATCTTCAACCTTGCTCTCTGTCGAAAGCCCTGTTACAGGCCAGAGAGTTCTCTTCAGGCTAGCTATTCTAGCTAGATTCGATTTAGCCGTTATTGCCAAGATTTCTACGCTCCAACTCTATCAACTTCATTATTGATCGCTCAGCCACTCTAAACCTCTTTTTAATATATCTCTTGCAAGTAACGAAAAATTTGTTAAATCAAAGTCCCCTTACAAGTATAGTAAATTTGTGAGTCAATTCCAGTAATGTGTTGGGCTATTTCAACACATCATCCTGCCACCCAACCTTACAACATACTTATGTACATAAGGGAGCATGCATAAAATAATAATGCTATGCGCAACATAATGATATTGAATAATGAATATTGTGAACTTTATTCGAAAATGAAATTGAATTAAATAATTAAAATGTGATGTAAAGTTTAATATCATATTGAATAATATTAGAAATGTAATTTATGTATAATTAATTGTATATCTCATGCTTCTCGTTTCACGCAATCCTTATTATAATCCATTAAGTTATGATTCAAATTAATTTATATAAGAAGTGATGAATATTATACCAAGCTAGGAAGTTTCAAATAAACATAATGGCAGAAAAGTTTAAATATATCTACAGACACGCAAATTCTTGTTGCTTCTCAAACCTTTTTTTTTGTTGTCTTGGGTCTATGGAAAGTCTATGATATAGTGTTGGTAGACGCCTTTCTTGAACATTTCTAGCATTCTACAAGTCGCATATCATTCAAGGTGTTTAACATAAATAATGGCTCTTTAGTTCTTGTCGGTCAGCACTTATGAAAAAAATAAATATGCATGATCAGCTAGGCATTATTGATGAGTTTATTTCAAACAAATAAAGAAATCTTGGGAGACAGATCAGTAAATTATTAGTTAAATTTTAAAATGCAGGTTGTGAACACTTAATAAATTTCTTTTTTTGCATTTCTTAACTCAAAATAGCTAAATTTTCTTTTACTTTGATGTTTACCATTATTTAATTTCCCTTAATATCAATAAATTGGAATAGCTGTTTAGAAATGTAGCTATCGAACAGCCTCTTAGAATTCCTAAAATCATTTCTCCGAAAAATGTTTCACACGAGTGTAAAAAAAAAATTGCTTAAGTTTCGTATATTGCCACACTCGCAGCATCGTGAGATCAATATATGAGTATAAAAAAGCAGTAACATTGCTCACATATTTGATAAATAACTCTATGCTTGAATAACAGTTTGAAAATGAAAGATTGAAAAACAAATACAAGATAAAAAAAAAAAAAAGAAATTGTGAATTAATGCCAAGTACTGGTAATTTGCACGATATACGTACACTATTTTTAAGATCACGTGCAATTGATGTCGTGTGATATACTAGTGACCTCTCAGAATAAAAATGGCGTTGTATGGTTCGTGATCGCTTTTATATTATTTTATTATTATTATTATTATTATTTTAATACATTATTGTTGGTATTGTAGTTGTACTTTTAATTTGAAAATTCTTGTACTTACTCTTTTAATAAGCACATCACTTATTTTGTTTCAAACAAAATATGGGAATAAATATGAGTAATGAATATCAATGAAGCCGTTTTAGACGAAAAGTTACAAACTGTTTTTTTTTTTTTCTTGCTTTCTCTTATGGCTGAAATATGGCCTCAGAAATATGGAGATCGGCCAAATTTTCGAAAAATATTTTTCGACCAGTGTGTTTGTGTGTGTGTTTAGAGCATTAGATACGACATATACACACAACATATCAAAAATAGCCAACTTACTATTCCGCTTGGAAATCATCACCGCAGCTGACACGATGATTTCTATCAAAATCCCCAACCGGAAGTATAGAGGTCTACATCATAAATGCCGATTACATTTATTTGAAACTTTTTCCCAGTAAATTTGATTTTTGGGATTTTCAGAGGGAGCAATGTTGAACTTTTCTCAAAATAAGATTTTTTTAGGTGATGCTGCATTGCGTACAGTAAAGATCTATTGTTTCGCCTACGGAGCCTTCTCAATGCAATGCCCCGGCCTCTCAGCAGTATTCCCAAGTAGAGACAACAATGTCCATCACCGAGCTTTATTGGCTCCTAGGAAGATAAAATCTAAGGGCAGCATTGCTGGATTCGAATCCGGAACCTCCGCGTGGGAGTCCAGCTCGCTGTCCAAGTTGAGCTAACCCCTTCACCAAAGTAACTTCCGTACAATGTTTGGCTCTCATTTGTAGTGAAGTTTTAGTTGGGTTGTATAGAGAAAAATGTAGAAAAACGACTGAACACTGACTGAACATTTATATATTAACTGAGAAACAGAGTACTGCAAGGACTTTATACCGACAGATTAAAAGAGTGATAACTTGAGTAGAAATGACTGACTGGACTGACAAAGTTTTCGTGATGGTAATGTATCTTGTAGATTATGAGTGCAATACTGCATTGTAGACTGGATTGTTTAAGTCTAGTTGGTCCATATGTGTTTGAAAAAACTTCCCCTACTGTTGGTCCTGAACTACTAGGGGTAAGAAGTGGATCTTGATTTCACCTAAGTGGTAAAGAATAACTTATGGTAGGGAGATGGGTTACGTTTCATATGAATTGGGCTGTGAGTAAACTTACATCATTCTGGACAGAGAAAAATGTGTAATGGGAAAATTGCTTTGGATGTACACTGATATATTAATTGAGAAAACTGAGTGCTTCAAGGACTTTACACTGACTGATATAAAGAATGGTAGCTGAATAAAAGTGACAGACTAAATTAGTCGATTATTGGTGTTTTCTTGAAGACTGCATGTGCAAGACTCAATTCTAGTCTACCTAGTCCTTATATTTGCTTGTAGATAACTTCCTCTACTTCTTCTACCAGAACTTCTAGGAGTTGAGGTAGACGGATTTTTTCCCCCTTAGCTTATGATGGGAAAATGCGTTATGTCTCATGTGGCGAGACAGATGACGTGGTGGTTGACTTAATTTTTTTTTTTGTTGCAGCCACAATATGCTGCCAACAATCCATTACACTTCGTACATCTTCCATATGGTAAAATTTCTAGTCACTTTTTTCAAATAACTTTGTTCCAGCTCGTGCATTACATTAAAACATTCAATTGATTATTAAATATATCATTATATCAGCACTAATAAGAGATTATATACACTTTGTCATCCCAATTTCGACTCTTATAGTTCTCTAAAAGTATGGGAAATAATTTATTAGAAAAAGTTTGCCATTTCTACATTATTATTAAAAACTGCGTGTTGTGTCCCTGAATCGAAACATTTGACACGCGAACGTTAGTAACCGCCATTTTATGTTGTGCCACTTTATTTAAAATATTAGTATATAAAAATTTATCACTTCTCATATGAAAAAATAATATGTTGTAGAAATCATAATTTTTTTTGTTTTTTTTCTCTCTTTTTATTCATTTACAACGCGCTAGTGCGCTCAAGCAAATCTGATTGAATAAAGATAATAATAATAATAATGAAAAAAAAATATCACTAAACGAGTGAAGGAGCTATCCAGTGGTAGAACTCCAAATCACTCACTGTCACTTGTTGAAAGAAGATCTCGAGGCCATTGACGTTTTGGACGACGAGAGGGATTGTCCGGGAGTGTTCGAGAGGAGAGATTTCTCGCTAAAGCGTTTACATGGTAGGACAGGTTTTTATGGAATTTTTTATAAGAAGAGGAAGCAACATCGGCCACGAATGGGATATTAGGGTCGTTGTGGATTGTAAGGTTCGAGACAAAGTAGTGAGCGTTAACAATAGTGCGCAGAATTTTTGATTGAAGGGATTGGATTCGTTGAATATTGGAACGCTTCGCAGAGCCCCAAAGTTCTATTCCGTATGTCCAGATTGGTTTTAAGATTGAGTTGTATATTAGTTGTTTGTTTAGTAAAGTCAGTTTAGATCTGTTGTCAAATAGTCTTTTAAGCAGTCCAAAGCGGCTTTTCTGTTCTTGTGTGGCTCGTTTCAGTCTAGTGTGAGGATTCTATGTGAGGCGTTTTGTCTACATACAGCCCAAGGTAGCGGACAACATTAACGTGAGGAAGAGGAATTCCATTGTAGTATATTGAGGCACTGGTAATTTTTCTTTGAGTAAAAGTGATATTTTAACATTTTTGTTCGTTTAACTTTATTCTCCAGTTCTTAAACCATGTTTCCAGCAAAGAAAGGTGGGATTTAAGGTATCTTGTTGATGTTACAGGATCTTTGTGAACTGAAAGAATTGCGGTATCATCTGCATAGGTAGGGTAGTTTGAGGATGGGTAGGAATGTCGGCAGTGCATATTGTGTAGAGAACAGGGCCCAGGATGCTTCCCTGAGGTACTTCTGCCTCTATTGGATGGAAGAAGGAAGTGGTAGAACCTATTATTACTCGGAAATACCTATCAGAAAGGTAGGATTTAAGGATAAGATAGTAAGTGAATGGAAGTATTCCCTTGAGCTTCCAGAGCAAGTCTTGATGCTAAAAGCTTGTTTGACGCCAGAACAGCTTTGTTTCCGCTCAAGAGAGGAAGCAATAGTGTCTATAACGCGATGGCACTGTTAAACAGTTAAGTGGTGGCGTTTAAAGCCAAACTGGTGATCTGGGATGAGATTAGAGAAATCAAGGATAGGTAGGATCTGTTTGAGTAGGAGTTTTTCTAGTATTTTGCTTATTATAGATAACAGACTTAGCGATCGGTAGGAAGCTGGGAAATGTTTAGGTTTCTTTGATTTAGGCATCATACGAATATTGGAAAGTTTCCATGGTTTTGGAAAGTAAGTGGTCCTTAATACGGAGTTATAGATAAAGGTGAGAAAAATGATAGCTTTTTTTGGGAAGTTTGCGAAGGATTTGTGCGGTGATTATGTCGGGGCCAGGAGCTTTTTTCAGTGATAGATGACGTATAATGTAATTTACATCAGAAGGGTATCTATCTAACTATCTACATATCTATCTATCTATCTATCTACCTATCTATCTGTCTATCCATCCATCTATCTATCTATCTATCTATCTATGGCTTTGGGGGTGGGGAGAGGGGCAGGGGAGAGTCGAGTTCTTCTTCGATTAGGTGGGTAATTTCCTGATTATGCAAATCAGGATGAGGTGTGAATACTTGGGAAAGGTAGGATGCAAACAAGGAGGCTTTTTCAGCATCAAGTGCGGCGGCCCATACTTACGACTGACAACAAATCACTTTGGAATGCGACTAACAGAGAGCTTTCCTGCAAAACTGTACTATCCCCTTTGCGGCATGAGAAATCATAATTTAAAAAAAGAAACCTAATTTCATGAATCAGTGTTTTTATTATTAAAAAAAAATATATTCTTGATTATTACTTCTGTAAAAGGAAGTATTGTCGTCGTGTCAAATTTCTGATATCGAGCCTTCAGCGGTAACACACGTTTTGAAGTCCCCTGTGACCGCAAAAGTAGTTTTTAAAATGTGTTTGTTCATGTACTTGGACAACATACTTCAAAACGAAAAATCGCAGAAAGTTCAAATTTGACATTACGTTTGGGTTTAACCAAGGGTTCAGACAGGAAGTCATAGCCAGTAAATCTGTAAAAATTTCTGAACAGGAAGTACAACTTAGAATTAGGTATTTCGCTTTTTCTGTTTTTCTTAAAAATGGCTCCAACTATTTTTTTTTTTAAACTTTGCTAATCAACTCACATAATACTTTTTGTATGTTTTTCTCCAGAAAAATCCATTTCAATTGGCTCAAGGGTGGAGGGGTAGGATTATGTTTTCCTGTAGCACCTAAATAATATTCATTACAATTAAATATATGGAATTAAATATGGTGATTTTGACGAGAAAATCGGATGACCGAAAGCGCGTTTTTTTTTTCAGTTTTCTACAATTTTTTCCATAAAAAACACCAATGAATTTCGTTAAATTTGCTATACTAACTATGAATCTAGAGGCCTATAATTTATGTTTGAAATTCAATTATGTTCATTTAAAGAAGTTTTGTGTGGGCGAGGGAGATAAGCATAACATCTCAAAAAACATCATTTTATTAAATTTAGATTCTACAAATAAGTATTAAGTACAAATTATAAAGTCGTAGAAAATTCATCAATTATAAATTCAGTAAACTGCACTGAGAGAAAGGCCTATGAGGGTTTCAAACCCTTTTTTATTTATTTATATTTCAGATTCCCCTCTATTTATCCCATTTTTGAAAATTTTTCGTATAATTTTCTCTTACACTGATAGATGTAACAAGATCTGCGAACTGGTCATATTGTCGAAATTGAGTATTCACTGATGATGTTCTGAGGTCCACTCAGAACGAAAAAAGTGTTTTTAGTGATGCTCTATTTTATGTGCGCACACGAGTGTGGCGTGTATGTGTGTGTGTGTGTGTGTGTGTGTGTGAGAGAGAGAGAGAGAGTGAGTGAGTGAAAGAAAGAGAGAGTGATTGATTGAATATTTTGTTGTTAAATATCTCAAAAATGAAACTTAAATTTCGTTTAAAGGTCACCACTGCATCAGTCACAAAGTTTTCGATCAACATCCATTAAACAGAAATGTGATATTAGATTTTAGGTTTCTTTTAGTTTTAGCGATTTTCTTGAAAATGGTGGAAAACAATTTTATTTAAACTTCGCTTCATATTTATACATAAATTCCTTCACTTTTATTTGATAAACATTTTTCCAAATAATTGATTTTTTGATGGTTCTTGGAGGGGTCGCAACCTTAAACTTTTTTTCTAAAATGCCGCTTCAGTTCGTCAGTTAGTTCTACACCATCTATACAATATTGAGGAATATTAACAAAGGTTTCAAGAAATTTGGTTATAAGAGAGTATGATAATATATAACAGTGTCTTCTAGCATACATGTACTTATGCCATAATTAAAATGAAAAAATTAAAAAAATACTTCAACAAAATTAAACCTATAAATAAATAAATAAATAAATAAATACTAAAATAATAAATGAAATTAAATTCATATTTTAAATAATAAAAAAGAAGGAGACTGAGAAATTTTCGTATATTGGCAAATGATTTAAGTGATATTGGTAATAAATATCTCTTCGAAGTGCTCCAACGGTCACTTAGAGTAGATCTCTTTGGAAGCTTGCCAAATTAACCATTTAGCGATTACTTTTGGTTAAAAAGCCAATTTGAGAATGTACTTCGATTTTCCAGATTTTCGAAATTGAGCCATTTCCAGAAAAATGTATTACTGGGGACGGTGAACATGATTTTATGTTTCGCAATTTACATGTTTCTCTCGCTAATTTCGCTTCCTTTACTTCCTTCAGTTGGAAATATTTTTGTGTCAATAAACAATATAATTTTTACCAGTAATACAATGGTTGATAGGAGCCTTAAAGAAAAAAACACTCAAATCATTTTCAAAATGTTTTCTTCTTTTTGGACCTTGCCACCAAACCGTGCCAATAATCCTTTTATTTATATCATTAACAATGGCCAATCTAAACTATTATTTATATTAATGTTATTATGTTTGTGAAGCTAGTGAGAATTAAACTCTCACCTTGCTCGTAATAAAAATGTAATTGATGAGCAACAAATACATACATTTCAATTGCGGAGGGATATAACCACTGGCATATTCCTTGTACTTCACTTGTAGTCAGTATATCTTGGGCAAATCCTCCACGGTTTTGTAATAAACCCAAGACGATCCTCCGACCTCGAAAACCAGGGCATCTCATACAGTACCCAGTGGAACACTAATACTCGTCCCAGACACCATTCTCGGCCTCAGACACTTCTGACACCACTTTTATGTTGAATAGTAAAAAATGCAATTTTATTTGCAACACATATATAATTTATTATTAACAAGAATTTTAGTTTTAGATTCTTTAATTCAATTGGAATGATAGCCAAACGCCATCAATGGTCTATACATTGAATTTTGTTTAACACAAAGAGTTAAATGAAGTCTTACAATAATGTTTTCCAAACTGTGGAACACCCCTCCTAGGGGTTTTTATCAGAAATCTTTTTTTTTTAAGTGCAAACAACTCTTTCGGTTTGAGAGAAAATGTGGAGAAAAACAAGCAACCCACACATCACACTAAAATAGTATTATGTTGTATTAAATTGCGTTTTTATACTTTTTAAAGTTTCATTTAAATGTGTTTATTTTATTTTCCGTTAAGAATATATAAAATATATAATATTGTTTTGAAATCCATTAAATGAGTTGTAAGGATAGTATTATTTTATAAGTTGACCGTTATGAGTTGTTATGTTGTGTTAAAATATTTGTTTTGTTGCATTTTTTTAAAGATTATTTTAAATGTACCTATTTCCCTTCCTAGCAGCCTCTACAGTTTACTGTCCGGTATGAAAAGTGTTGTCTGTAACGAGAGAACAACTGTCCGGAAGCCGGCAGTGAAGTAATGACTCCTGATTTTGTTTACATGACTTTGTGACAATCTAGCAATGTAAGATATAATAAAGGAATTAATTGTTTTCCACTGGATATTGTTGATTTGATTGGCTATTTATTCCTTGAATAATAGGATTATAAAAATAGTGTATGTTACTATGGAGAATATTTGTAGGGCTTACCGGTGCTCTTAGAGAAAGAGATAGTATATTAGCTGTAGATAATTGGATTGATGCATTATTATAATGTAAAAGAGTGTTATGGTAAGAGCGCTCTTATAAGAAAAGAAGACTCTTACCTGTAGGGTTTAAAGGTGGAGAGGAAAGAAGGGTAGCCGGTGTAGAGGGGATTGTTGTTGGTCAGTTGTATAGGGCGCTATGCATATAGGTATACTTAGTAGAGAAGTTAGTATAGCGTTAGTGCATCAGGTTAATTGTCAAAGACTGTTTAGTAGTAGAAAGGTAGAAGTGGTAAAAGAGGTATGTGTGCGTGGCCGTTGTTCTGTTTGGATCGATGTGGTTGTAGTGGTGGAGGTAATAGTGGAGGTGGTAGTTCTGTTGCTGGAGGCGGCAGGGGTGATAGAGTGGGGGCAAGCGGCCGGCCAGTGTCGGCTCGTCCTCGGGCCTGGATGGGAGGCACAGGCCCAAGACAACCGTCGACCAGGAGTCTCGGCATGAAGCAGGCCGAGGGCAGAGGAGGTGGCGGGGCGCTGGGCGAGACCAGGCGACCCGTGAGGCGCCGACAGCACCCTAGGTACATCTCTACACGTCCATCAACCGCCACCAAAAATATTCCTAACAAAGCACATGCACATTTTTTAATAACACTTATAATAGAAAAAAAAAAAAAAATACTACCACGAACAAACATCATCACACCACTTACACATAAACATAACAAACGAACAAAGCGTCGTCCATGACAACGTGTAAATCTAAATTTTGTGCTTAGGAAAAAATGCTATAGAAGTGCCAAAGAGGTTTTTTTGTTTTTTTTTAAATGAGTTACAGTGCGCCAAAATAATAAAGTGTTTGTTAGCACATGGTTGATTTTTGAGGTAGGTCAGGTAAATTCAAAACCAATATTTGTGTTCCCCGCTTAGTAAAACTTCTTTTTTTTTTTTAATTTATAAAATAAAGATAATAACCCTTCCTGTATGTTTACCAGAAATTATCCTATAATAAAGATATCGATAACTGCATATTCCAAATTAAATTATTAAATTTTATCAATAATAATTGTAATTTCAATTTAAAAAATAGCTATATTTTAAAACTGTATCAATCTAATACCCCCATAAAAGAATAAAATTTTTAATTTAGGAAATACCCTAATATTCCATTAGATAACAGTGTAACCTTCCTGTTTTATCAATTAAATAATTGGTCCACCTGTTTTAAATTTTGATTTTAATATATGCATCCATAATTCACTTTATTTTTTTTTTTTTACGTTAATTTAATTCATATGACCTAATCAACCATATGATACGCCCCTATTGAGCTGATATGACCTACTCTAAACAGCTGTTGTAAATTACAAATCCACTAATACCTTCTTCGATTCTCCCTTAGACTGTATTAAATCATCTTAATATTGTTGAATTTTTTTAAACTTTGTTCTATGTTCCAAAAATAATAATAAAAAATTCCCCTCATTTTGATTAAATAATATTAAAAATTTAATTAAATTAATTTATCATCTACTCTCTAATTTATTATGTTTAGGTTGCCTATACTATTTATTTATAAGAATTAGCTCATTATTTTCATTAAATTTATTAGATACTGTATAATTTATTTGAGATTATACCTAACTGATCTGCCTTAATTTTGAATAAGAAATAAAATATAACCATTAACTTTTTTTTTTTTTAATGATTAATTAATATGATATATCAATATGTATAAATCAATTAATTTAAGTATTCAAAATCTTAAAGAATCACCTTTCTATTTTTACATTTTTTTTTTTATTTGTTACAAAAAGAAAAAATATTTTTAAATAGAAAAACCGTGTGAAAGTTAATAATAAAAAAAAAAATTCATTTCAGTATAACTAAACAACTAATATAATATAAACGTCTGTGTTTGACAGATGAAAAGCCATCCCAAACTTCTTCATCAATTAAATCCAGTTTGTTTGAGTATGTATTGTAAATTGTGCCAGCTGATATAAAATCAATAATATGAAGTTATTAGTAAATAAATGGGGTATCCCCTTTATATCTATCTATCTATCATAAAGAAAATATTTACCGAAATATAATAAT
Source organism: Triatoma infestans (assembly GCA_011037195.1). Taxonomy (NCBI): domain Eukaryota; kingdom Metazoa; phylum Arthropoda; class Insecta; order Hemiptera; family Reduviidae; genus Triatoma; species Triatoma infestans. The sequence continues at coordinate 78,022 of JAAEAF010014925.1, read as the reverse complement.
TTGTCACCGAACAACCACTTATCTCATCATTCTAGTATCATATTGTTAAATGAATAATTAGTTCATTCTTTATTGCTTTACGTTTTAATATAACATATTTTGGAAAAACTACGAAATATTCCTAATTTTATATTTATTAATTAAAAATAATTATTTATTATTTTATTTTATATATAATATCATCGCTAAATAATATTGATTACATTTTCTCTACATTCTCTGCTGTAAATATTCTGTTTAGCACATAATTAATATTATTTATGGTTTCCTAATCGTTTTTTTTGTATATTTTTTTTTTCTAATTTAATTCGTTAGCAATGTAAATTTATGTTTCTATATTAAAAGATTTCCACCTCTCTTTACTAACTTTATAATATTTACCGTATTTAACAGAGCAATTAATATTATTCTCTCTTGAAATCAACAATCTTTCGTTATCAGTACCGGTTTTTTTTTCTAATTTATTGTTTTCATTACTTATATGTTTAATAGTTATTATTATTATTATTTCTAAAAATATACATTATTATTTTAAACATTAAAAATATTCACTAAAAAATTTAGTAATTTTTTTTCATGTCGGTTAAAACATAAAATTAATTCCTTTTAAATAAAATTAGTTAAAAAAAACAAAACAAAAATGCTTGGCAAATTCTGGATTTCTTGACTTTATTGTATTGCATAGACATTTAGATGTTTATTTTAGTATTTGATCTGCGAAAATATTATTTATAACTGATAATGAATACTGATAATGATAGTGGTTTATAAATTTAGTAAATTATTCGTATTTACATATAATTCCTATAGAACGAATTCTTTGTAGAATGAATAAGGTTTATAGATAGTTGAATCAGAATTATAACCTAACTTACGACATTTTGATCTTACATAGTAATCTCATAGTATCTTAGAAAAATAAATTCTACATAATAATTAATACTATATAATTTGATTTAATAAATACAATATTAATTATCACTTAGAATCGATTTCTCGGTATTATATTTACAAATAAATAAACAAATTAAATTTCTCATAAAAAAAAATACAGTAAACTGTAAACAGTTTTAACATGTAAACTCAATTAGAATGTAAAAATTCAATAAGATCAAAATTGTGATTCCCAATCAATTAAGTTTTCTAAATAAAAAAACACGTTTGGTTATTGTTTTTTTTTTTTTTCTAAGAATTAAATTGAATTAATTAAAAATAATAATATGATTTTTTTTTTGATCGTCTATTCTGAAAGTAAATAATTTCGGTAGAAACTTTAAATTCAAACAAAGGAAGTTGTTCTCGGAACGAAATTTAAAATAAAAGCGCAGATAATAAATAAATAATAAGAAAATATCTCTCTTTATTTACTTCGATCTATTAATATTTTTTTATTTAAACTTGTATTAATAAACAATAAATAAACATATTGAACAATTTTTCCAATAATTGAAAATCACAATAAATAAATAAAAAATAAATTAATCAATAAATCGGAAAAAACAGTTTCAAGCTCCAAGCGAAATAATCACTTGCTTCATTACTTCATCATCTTTTCCCTTCCTTATTTCTTTTAGTTTTAATGCATTACTCCAAACTTTCCTCACCACTAAGTTTTATTCAGATATTATTTTTAAATTTCCAGAAACAAATGATTAAAGTGAAATAAAATAAAATAAGAATGAAACTGATTTCTATTTTATTCTTTTCTGTCGTGCTCTTTATTCTTGCTTTTTAAATTTAATTTATTTATTTATTTTTTTTAATAGAGTATGCAATAAAGTCAAATTTAAATCACAGTTTAGAATTATTTCAATTCAATTTTTTTATTTTTTCAATTTTGTAATTTCGTTCATAATAAAATGGCAAAATTAATTCTATATTAATTCTCTTTTTAATTCTATATTAATTCATGGTGTGATAGGAATCTCATGTTTTGAATTGTGTTAAAATCTGCGAACATATCCAGTTACTTAAGAAATCCTAAGTAATTACATTATTTTCAGTTACTGCGGTATAAAAAAAAAAAAAAAATTAATCTATCCTTTTGGTAACATTAGGGGGGGAGAGTGAGCTAGCACCACTCCTTCAGAACAACAACTGAACCACTTTATTGAGTTGTTTTTTTATAGCTTTTTTTGCTGTTTTCCCCCCCAAAGAACGGTCAAATTATTTTCATTAAACTTGGAATTATTGTACAACTGTATTATAAATGATATAGTAATAACTGTACATAAAAATATCTTTAATCTTTATTTAAAAATACTTTTTCGGCATGAATTCGAGTTTAGTGAAGTTCTAAGGGGAGCTGTAGCACTAATTTGTTTTCAATTTAAATAATTCTTTCAATGTGTTGTAGAGCTTCATTACGCCCCCCCAAATGGTGAAAATTCCGAGTTTGAATACAATCTTGTTTAATTAGTAATTTAGTATTTTGTATTAAGAGAGTTTCATATAAAATTTTTATTTCAGTGATGGAAATTGTGTCCCTTTAATCTAGGGCCGTAGATTTTCCATATGATTCCCTGGCACACTGATATACCCTCACTGATCAGGTTGTTTGTTGAAACAGTTTGCATAGAAAAAAAACAAAAAAAAAAACATTAAATTTTAATACAAAATAAAATAAATTAATACTCATAAAAATAAGTAGAGCAATAATACCAAATAATTCATTTTTATGATCAATAAATGCTACTGTTTGGCAGGAAGTAAAATTTTATGTTTCCATTAAATGTAAAATTAACTGCAATAATTTTAGCTAGCTTTAATAATAAATATTGAATAATTAATAATAATTATAAACATTCTATAATGTGCAGAATTTTAGAAATATGCCTTCTTTTTTTTTGTTTGTTTGTTTTTATTTAGCGTCGCTTCAACTGCAGCGGTTATTAGTGACTAGGACATTGCATTCATTACACTATGAAATAATATGTTATATAATGGTGCCATTATTACTTATATATCACAGTGACTCTTGTATTATAATGTTAAATATCTGGGTAGATGCTGGATTCTTGAAGGAAATTGATGACTGTGGAGCGTGTGGCAGTAATGAGATCTTGACCGTTGATGTTGTGCTTTTTCCTGGGTACTGAATACTTTGGGCATTCTTCTAATAGGTGTTTTATTGTCTTTTAGGTTGGTCACAGTCTGTACATGTATGTTGGTCCAGCCCCAATAATAAAGAAGTGTGTGTTAGTCGTGTATATCCTATCCTCAATCTTATCAGTACTGACGAGTCCCCGGCCTTTGCTAGTGTCGCTATTTGGTTCAACACGGGTTTTTAATAGGTTTGATTTGCCATCTGTTGCCATGTCCCAATTATTGTTCCATACAGTCTGCCCATTGTTTGTTAATATTGTAAACTATGTCAGTAAATAAGTTGAAGTCTAGCAGGAGAGCGTTGTCAATGCAAACGTTGTCAATGCTTGCTTTGGCTATTTGGTCCGCCATCCGCCATCTCGTTTCCTTTTATTCCTATGTGGGATGGTATCCAGATTATTGTTGTGGTTGGTTCCGCAGTGCTGGAAAGCATCACAGATATTTTCCGTGATAGCCTGCCTCTTTTTGTGGTCATCGCCATTTTCGGGCGTTCGCCCATCATCAGGATATTTTTTGTCAAACAGTGTAATAACATAGACTTGCACAGAGCAAATATAGTTGATACACTCAATCACGGAAAATATATCTGATGTATCCACATAATTTTGTAATTTTTTTTTTTTTTTGGTTTCTTGAAGATAATGTAGAAGAATTTGTATTTGTTGGATCAGGTTGTTTAATGAGTATTTTTTGTCTTGTACTGGTATCAAGGAATTTATGGATTCAGAGAAAATTGGAAATTTTGATTGGTCAGATGTTACGATTAGATTGGAAGGCCTTTTTGTATTGCTGTAAGTTCTCCTGTTAAGAATACTTGTGGTTTTGGAAAGTCTGTAACTATGAGCAACATTTTATTAAAACCTACTCCTAGCACGCACTCCATCTTCTTTATTTGGGGCATCGGTATGGTATGTGTTGGAATACTTGGTGTGTTTGTTAACTATTTCTTGAAACATTATGAATAACGAGGGTGTGGTATCTTTTTGGAAATTATACAGCGACATGTCACATGGGATTGTGTGAGCCCATGGACGACACGATGTCCGATAGCTGCCGTTAGGTACTAGTAGGTTTTGCTTATGAAGGACTGTTTGTGCCTGATAGTTGTTTTATAGAGAAGTTTTTAATAGCGTAATTTTTTTCTAATTTCTAAATATCCCTTGAATAACCTAAGAATTTGTTGTAGTAATTTATATATTTATCAATAACAATATAGATATTATTTCAATTATAATATTTTTTCCTTATTTCTAATAGGAAAAAATAAATCAGAAATTAAAAAAAAAAAACAAAAAAATCGTAACGTAGAATTGAAGAAAAACTCTTAGCGCAAAGAGATAATAAATAGAGAACAAAATCTGTGTAAATGGTTGCGGTTATGCGTCACACCCTTTACTTGGCTATAAAGCTATTCTTTTTTTTTAAAAAAAGAGAGCAAGCAGGATGACGACCCGCATGGCGTCATTTTTCTTTAAACCCACTACTCTGCATTTTAGTAGTAAGTGTGCGCGGGTTAGTCAGTTGGCGCCTTTATGGCTGTCTCTGTTACATTTCACTGTGTTGTATAGAAAGAAGTAGTGTTCCCCCTTTTTTTCTACATGTTTCTCTTGTTAGTTACCTTTGCCATACGGCTTCCTTCCTCTTACATAAAATTGTATTCATATTAAAACAGTATCTACAGTTTTTATTTTTATTTTTATTTTTTTTTATTTTTCTCCCCTACATAATTACTTCCTGCCCCTTATTTGTAAGTACTTATAACCTTTTAACACTTTAACCTTCGTAGTTAGTAGATAGTAAATTTTGAAATTTTTGTTTGGTTGTTTTTTAAAAGTGCAATCAACTCTTGTATAAATAAATAAGCTGCTTTTTTATCATCTCGTTATTCTCATTTTGATCTAGAAATGCATGATATTAAAAATCTCAAATTTCCCAGCCATTTTATATATATATATATATATATATATATGGCCTAGTTTGGATACGTAATTACAAACATGTAATATTTAGTGTTAACTTGCGTGCTTCAAAAATAAACTAGGTCATTTATTTATTCACGAAATTTTTTTTTTTTTTTTACAAATTCGTATTGTTAAAAGTGAATAATTTTTATTTTTTTTATATTTTTTTCCACTTATTTAAAAAAAATTAATTTAGTATAAAATATATATTATATTAAGTTTATTGTTCGAATATAAACTTTTTTTTTTTTTTTTTTACTTTTTAATACTAAAATCAGTTGGTAGTAATGAAATAAAGAAAAAAAAAAGTTGGGTATTTTTTAGATTGAAAGACCTTTGAAAATTCAATTATTTATTTATTTCTTTTTTTTTTTTTTCTTGTTGAAGCAAGAGTTTTCTCTTTAAATTATATCTACTGCCATCTCTACAATAAAATTACATTAAATAAAGAATGATACTGAGGGGGAATACATTTTCTAACTTCGTTCACTTGTCTTTCTTCAGACAAATATTTTATATGATAACTTTTAATTATAAATATTTGTTTCCTCCAAACTTTTTATTTATTTTAAATTGTATTCATTTGAATATATAACTTTATCATAAATAAAAGTAGACATTAATCCAATAGTAATAAAAAAAAAAAAAAATTCACTTATATAAAATATAGTATAAATAATTGTCAAATTTTATTCACATTAATAACACCAAGTTTAAAAAGATGATCGCTTGGCATTTATCAGGAAAATGGTTTTTACCTTCATCATGTAATTTAATCTGATAAATATCTTTTCGTAATGTTTGAAAACCTTTGTTTTGTATTTAGTTAGTGCTTTAATTTGAATCAAAAGTTATTTCAACTATATGCCCAAAAATTAGACAGCATTATTTCTATATTCAATTTAGTTACTACAGTCTGATTTTGCGCTAATATTATGGTCCTTAATAATTTATGATTTTTATACATTTATAATTAACAATCTATTTGATTTAATTGTTTGTGCTAATATTGTACACAGCCTAATTAAGTTTTAAAAAAATTATATTACAGATTGACACAGTCAATCCTTATTCTCTTTAATATAATAGATTACGGGTAATTTGATTCACAGTAATAGATCTAGTCCTAAATAGTGTTTTTTTTTTTTAATTCGTAACCCTTTGCCTTACCGATTTTGATTCTGATTCAACAGCTGACTTTTATTATATTATCTAACAGATATTTCAATGTAAGACTAGATTTTTTTTTAGATTTGCTTGGTAAATGTACAAAGTAACTTTTTTTTCCTTATTAAAGTCTACTTCTACTATTTTGTATATAAAATAGTTTACCATTTACCAAGTGACAGTTACTTTTCAATCATTTTTAATTTTATGATTTTATGATTAAAATGAATATTTAGATCCACAAGTGAATTATGTTCAATTTTTTTATTTTTATTTATTTGTTGTAAACTCTTATTAGTTTTAGTTTAAATAATTGCAAATTTTGCTTAAACTGAAAGAACTCCCCCCATCCCGTTAGAACTACGTTTTTCTAAGACATGCGTAGAATGAACATGCTTGCTTTCACCCTACGAATATGGCAACTCTCCCTTTCAGTATATTCTTTTTATAGAATTTCTTACTAACCTAAGTAATTTACTAGTAAAAATGTTTACTGAACAAAATAGTCTCTTTATCTTTCAGCTTTACTAGTTTTATTATAATTATTATTATTGTTCAGCAAATAAAATTAATTTTTTTTGGATTTAATATTTTAAAAATAATTGACAGTATTCTTTTTCTTTGCGGAGTTTCAAATAATTGTAGTTGAACGCAATTTATTTTCATATATATACGTGAAATATATTTATTTCATATATTTTAATTATTTCAAATATATTTATTTTCATATATTTGAAATATTTCCCCCGTGAAAATTCATCTTTTTGGGGGTTTCGGCGGGACCAGAGTAGCGTTATGCTTTCTTCTATACTACCACTTCAGTTATATATACATTGTATTTTAATTATTAATACACAATAAAGTGTTCCCTAGAATTCCAAATTTTATGAAAATCGGTTAACCGCGGAAATACAGCTTTACTTTACTTTAGTGTGGTTTTATAGTATTTTTGGAATTTATTTTCCTTGAAAACGGATACAACGATGTTTCATTAAACTTGGAATATTCACTGTATAGATAAAAAAACTTATCACATTTTATTTAAAACATTTGTTTTGGAAAAAAAAAAAATTATTTTAGAAATGTTGTGGAGTTTTGTTACGCTTAAATTTAAACTGCACAAGATTTTTGTTAATTAGACAGAGGGCGCACTACACATGTCCGCTCAGGTATATACAAGTATAACCCGTATCACTCTTTTTATGGCCAGCCCATCTATACTTTACAAAGGTTGCAATTTTTATATTGCTAATTAAATTGTATTAATTGATGTATTGATTTAGAACAGTTCAAAACATGCATTTTTGGCGAAATCTTAATTTCGAAAATTTGACCCGATTACAGTACTTCCTCTTAACTAGGAGTAAGAGAAAGTAAAAAGATAATCCATGATAAATAAAAATAAATAATAATAAAATAAATTAATAATAAAATAATTTATAATAAATAATAAATAAAAAAAAATCTATAATAAATAAAAAGATAACCGTATTTTTAGAGATATAGGCTAATATTCTTTATATAGATTTGTTGGTATTACTTTATTAACCTAATTTTTTAGCCTCAATTATTAACACGAATATATGTAAGTATATGTAATTATTTAAAAAAAAAATGTACACAATATAACTTTAATAAAAAAAAAATTTCGAATATAATTATCTTTTCTAATCATCAATTTTAATCATCAAAAATTTTATTATCAAAAAAACTACTTAAGGATTAAAAAAAAAAATTGACAATCAAAAAACTGGTTTGATAAAATAAGATAATTCAAACATATTACAATTATAAATTAAAAAATTATTTTGATTCATATCAAATTTTATGAAACTAATTAGTAGTGTCTACAGTTTTTTTTAAACATGTTGAAAATGATCATTAATATGTAGAAATGTCAATGAGTAAAATAAATAAATAATAATTGACGTTAATCAATTGGGTATCAATAAATTTATAAATAAATACCAAAAAATTTATAATAATAAAAAAAAAAATTCTAAAGTGCTCATTAATTGGATCTCCATTTTGTTTCAAGATAGACTATTTCTTTCAAGTACTAATTATGCAGATAGAGAGTATGGTAGCTTCCTAATAACTTTCTGTTCTGATAAGCAACTTACTGATGATAATATTACAAAGAATGGGGTGCCCTATTTTATCTCGCCGGTCATACCTCGTTACAGATCCGATCCCCTTCTTGCAAAAAGGTATAGATATGAAATCGACTTAGTATTCAATTTACTCTAATACTTTTATTCTAATGTAATTATCTTCTAAATCATTATTGAAGCAGAAAATTGAAAATTTATTACTATTACTGCTAGCCCTCCCACCCAACTACCAATTCAGTTTTCAATTTTTGCAATTGACATTAGATAATTATTATTTCATTTATATTGAATAATATTGAAATATTATATTTATGGAGTCCTCATTTATTTTGAATTCTTTAAGAAAATATTAAGAGGCAATTTTTACTTTCTCTTACTCCTAGTAAGAGGAAGTATTGTAATCGTGTCAAATTTTCGATATCGAGTTTTCACCGAAATATCCGTTTTGAGGTCCAAAAAAGTGGTTTTTAGAAATTGGTCGGTGTGTGTGTGCGTGTGTGGTGTGTGTATGTGAAAGCATAGCTTAGAATCGAAAAATTGTGGAATGTTCAAATTGATATTCCGTTTAAGTATCACCACGGGATCCGGCAGTGGGTCATCTGACAAAATTCCTCAACCGGAAGTACCACTTTACTATTTGTTTTTTTTTTTACTTTTTTTGCAATTTTCTCAAAAATGGGTCCAAGGAATTTCTTGAAACTTCTTATATAAACTACACATATAAACATGTACAACTTTTAATTTAAACATTTCTCTGGAAAAATTTATTTAAGGGCACTTTTACGGGAACTCTTTACTCTTATGTATTATGGTTTTTCTCTAAAGTGCTATCATAGTGGATTATAACAATTCTATCATTCAAACAAAATTAATTAGAAATAAACAGATGACCAGAATTCCGAGTTTCAAGAAAATTAGTAAACCGGAAGTGCGCTTTTACTGAACAGTCTTTTATTAAATTTCGTACACTAACTATAAATATTTGTCAATTATAGTTTTGAGAATTGAAGTAAGAGAAAGTTGTGTGAGTGTTTCACACCAGATTTTTTTTATATAATTTTCGAATTTTTCAAAGATTGAACATTTTCTTGTAAATAATAGTTAAATATTATTATTATTATATTAATATTTTTTATAAATAATAAATTTGGCCGTTGCAAATAATACAAATACAACAATGGTTGCAAGGACTAAAGAAGATAACTTTTAAACTTTAGTTAAATTTATTCCTTTTTTCCCAAAGGAAGGACATCAAAGATGTCCGAAACATAATAGTATATGAATAAACATTTCTGAAATTTAAAAATATTATTTTTTTTGGTCCCTGCCAAACATCCTGGGATACTTATAAATTGAATATTTTAATTTGATGATTATAAAAGATGTGCAGACATGTATTTGTGGTTGTTACGCCTCATAATATAGTCTCAGATATTCTTTTACAGCATCGCTTTAATTTCACCCTCTTCTAGAGTAGGTAATATTGCGGTCAGCCAAATTTTAGAAAACATGAGTTTTACTAGAAAGAGATGTACGTATTTTTTTTTTGTTTAACAGTTGGTGTGTGTGTGTGTGTGTGTAAACAAATATCTCAAAAACAAAATATGCAGGATACACAAATTTGATTCTGTGTAGGTAGCGTCAATAGCATTAGACTGAAAATGCAACTTTATGATAAGTAATTATGAAAAATTGAGTTTAAGTTTTTTTGGGGGGGATGCAGAGACGCTGCAGCATCATTACAATGTTTGATACTCTCACTTCACGAGAGTTTATGTAGAAACCGCTAAATATTTAGCAAAAATCCTGACTTTTAAGAAATTTTACAAATCGCAAATGTGAGAATTGCAGTGAGAGGAGAAGAAGGTCGCGTTATATTTAAATAAACTAGAATTTTGTTTGTCCGAGAGAAACAGCGGTTGAGGTTTGGTGGAATCCCTCAATTAGTCTTAGGCTCTTGGCTCAGGCTTAGAATCTTGATAAAAAGATACAGTAAAGCTCAGACAATCCTTTTACTTTATTCCTTCGCAGTTCTTAAACACTTTTAAAGCCTAACTTTTTAGAAAGATTAACTAACTCTGGAGAATGATTAATTTTCTAAAGCCTTCTTTTTTCTGAACCTGAAAGTAAGTTTCATGTATTTATTGTTTAGTTTAATGGTATTGGTACTCAAAGCTTCTGCGCACCGTACTGCCTTTAATCAAAGTTCAATTTCACAAACTTTGCAAAGTCTCAGATATTTTCTATTAAGGTACGTCAAAATCTGCAATCATTGGCGTGTAGAGATATTTCAATGACTGCCCGCCTCAGAACAATGTTCTTTAGTTAGAGATAGTATTGCCCATCACTGGTTAGTGAGCTGTAGATGCTACTAGGAAGAGAAAATCTGAGAGCATTGTTTGGAATGGAACCAGAAATCTCCGCTTGCGAGCCAAGCGCGCTACAACTAACCTAATACCTTCCCCTCATGGATTTGTTATTTGTATTAATTATATTACCTCTTTTTGGCCACATTCTTTTTTTTAATCCAGTTTTATTTAAGATTTAGATAGCATTGCAACGGTAATTTTTTTTTTCCTGAAAGAGCTTCTTTTTTTATTGCCTAATTTATGGACAAACGCGATTCTTTTAGAACTAGTTTTAGCTTGGCAAATATTTCGTTCACTCTCTTGCCGCCCAAACTTGTTCGGCTTTGCTCTAGGAACATTCACTTTAATCTTTAGTTGCAGGCTGAACTTGCAATTTTGAGTTCCAGATAAAGCCATGTTTCTTTGTTGTTAGAACATCTCCTACATCAGACTATGTTCAGTTCCACATTATAATGACTACTATTCTTTATCTAGATTTCGTCTATTGTCATCATTATAATGACTTCTATTCTTTATCTAGATTTCAAAATATTTTGTGGTTTTGGTTGGTTCTTCGACACCTCATTTTTGTTATAAAATCCATTTTTTTTTATAGAAAAAAGTAGCCTGTTTTTATATTAAATGCTCATCCATTCTCGTGATTTGTGCAAAAAGGTTTTAAAAATATTTTAACTGCTATCCTGATTCCTAAAATGTTATTGGTGTGATGTGTAGTTGTAAGTTTGTAGTAGTTTTGGCGTGAGCGGCTTTGTAAAGGGCTTGTGAGTATTTTTAGGATATAGATAGAAGTATTAAGAAATAATCAGGAGATCACCACTGTTTTTGAAAATAAATATATTAATTTCTAAGAGAATTTAAATACTTTACAATATCACAACTGCATACTTATTAAATCAATTGTTTATCTAGAATACAGCGCTATAACTGGCACTGAATTTAAGATAGCGATTCCTGAAGCAAGTGTTCTGATTGAATGTCTCGTTCAGACTGTTCGTTTGAGAGAATGCCTTCTAATTGTTAGTTCAAATCTTTACAAATAATGCTGGTATGTCTGGAGGGAGGGTATTGTCTTATCCTAACGTTTCTTGTCCCTTTGTCTTTTCAGTAGCATTGATCTAAATTCGAGTACCTGGCTCTTTCCCCTTCACTAAAATAACTATTTGAACTAACTAAAATTCACAAAATTATTTCACTAAACTATTTTCAAAATTCTTATTTTCTTTCATTTCTTTCTTCCACTACATCCATATTCTCTATCTTGCCGCTATTATGAATATTTTTTTTTTTAATCTTCTCATTTATCTTTACAG